>VXBO01013671.1:2944-14840 GCA_013400135.1 Rhinoptilus africanus
TGTTCATTTCAAAATAAAGAATTTTGCAGCATCAAAATTATGTGAAATTTTAGAATTAAATTATCTAAAGCAAAGGACTTACTTACACAAAGACTGTAGTCTTCTAGAAGTCCTGTCCTAAATGCTTCACAGGACATGTCTTGCACTGAAATATACTTCAGATAGATATTTTCATCCTCTCGCTAGGGATGAATAATAGTAACATACCTTTCTCAATGAGCTGGGAAAGAGCCTGGGTGGTATCAAATATGCGCGTTGTCTGGAATATCTTCCATGACTTGAGAAAAGACAAACTTTGAAATTTGGATTTTAAAAAAATAATTTCCTACCTCCTGGGTTATTTTACAACATTACAGTTGCTGTGTAAAATTTTCCATCCTGTTCCCATGGCCTCTGGCGTCTGTTCACATAACTTTACACTCACTGAGCTCCATTTTGGCCCGGGTGTGTTCAAACCAGCCCAGTGAAGGAAGGCTCTAATCAGAGTGTGACATGCCTGGGAGCTGGTAGGAAACTGGACTCTATATACTAGACATGGTCTTGTAATTAAGGTCAGAATAACAAAGGTCAAACCCTTGACATACTACAGCAGTCAGTGTCCACTGATTCCAGTGATAAATGCTACATGAATGAAATGTAAACTGCAACTGGAGAATTTCATTATGGTATATATACACTGCATATTGGCTTATAAGAATTCAGGTCAAGAGGTGTACCCTGTTTCAAGTTTCTCTAGCAATCCACTAAATTCTATCCTGAAAACTTTGTGTTTTCCTTAAGCTGGCTACAGCCCAGAAAAAGCTTTGCAATGGCTTTTTTCTTCTTTTTTTTTTTTTTTTTCTGCAATGTCTAAGACCCTAAAGTAGACATTTTTAGAAGATGGTAAATTGCCAAAATACACGTGAACCTTGTTTTACTCTATTGCAAGCTCCAAGACTTAAGCCATACAGAAAAGTCAGCGAAAGCTGTTAAGTCACAAAGAGTATGTCAGGGAATCAATTATGTGAACATTTTAGAAATTAATAGGTTATAGCAAGAATTTGCATGATTACTAATGCCAGGCCATAAGAAAACAATGTCAACAAGCATGAGGGTTAGACTCACAACCCCTGGATCAGTAAAAGTGTTAATTCACCGAGATCAAAGGGTCAACTATGTCTAATAAAACAAAAATAATGGGTGACTAAACAGCTTGCAAAATACAGTCATATGTCATGTTAAGGCAAGTTTTCAAGGAGGCATTTTTGGACACATCGAGCACTTGCTTTTTGGAATGGCTTTTTCTGTAAAACATAAGATGAGAAAACTTCTCATCTTAATTCAAAGTAACACATCAGAGCTGACTTGTGAAATAGCTTTAGTCAAGCCACTAAGTAATCACAATCCCAATATAATCAACTTCAGATCTTCCAGAAAACAGTTGTTGAAGAAGAAAAAAAATCATACTCACATGCTACATTTTAAATCAGGAGACCTTTTAAAAAAACTGTTCAAAGAAAGCATAACACGTAAATTCCTAGATGCAGCGTAGAGATTATTTTAAGCTACCATAACTTTCAAAGTAAGTAGGAGAAACGGAGAGCAGGAAGGCCAGAAAAAGTAGGCTGCTGTTTTCTTTCCAGTCTAGTTTCCTAAGGAAATGAGTGTTATGCCTTCAGACTGCATGCATAGAGATCTGCCTGTGTGCAACTTCTGCCTCTCTGTCCCCTCCCCAGTAATGTGAATGCAAGGACCTACTTCAACCAAGTTTCACCAAGGGGTAGAAACACTGAGGTGGTAGGTGTGAGTAGTAAGTGACAGGAAAAGGAGGTGAGGTATCGACACTGAGAATCTCTGCAGAGAGGGGAAAAACTGCACAAACCTCTTCCCTTGGTGTTGCTATCCAACACAGGACCCACCACCCTGGGGAAAACAGGTTTTGAACTAGTTCTCACAAAACTGCTTGCCTGATGGAAACCATGCTCTGGCTTACTGTGGCAAGAAAAGTGATTTTCCTGGGCTTTTTTTGTTGTTTCTGTGTTAAGGCTCAACCCTCCCCTTCGGAGAGTTGGTTTAGTGCAGCTAATTACTTGGCCACAGTGAGGGCTTAGGCAGCTAGATACGGATCTGGAAAGCCCTGGGAGCTCTGGGCACCATCAGTTTAGCACAGTAGGCATCTGGGCCGGCTGTGCCGGTGCCATTCAAATGGTCCAGGTCTGCTCCAGTTCTTGCACCTTTCTTAAGTGATAGCTACTGAGGCTGTCCTGGCCCAGCAGATAAAGCAGTAGCTGTGGAAAACCTTTTGATCCCTGTTTATAGTCCAAAAGGGGAAGACAGCACTCTGCATTCACCCACCAGAGCTGCTGCCATGAGCTGGGGCAAGTAGGGGACAGAGCAGAGAGGGGTGCTCACCTCTCCTGCCACCACCTCCCTCCAAATCCTACAGCTGCCTGGACAGAGCAGGGTCACCAAAATCCTGCTCTGTGGAGCTGTGGTGGAGGAGTACATTGCCATCCATCAAGCCTCACCCTTTCAGGGTTTGCTGCCTTCACAGCTCTCCGAGCTGCAGCCTGTGGGTGATAGGCTGCCATCAGGACAGACCGGCAGTTTCCCAACATTGGATGACAGCAATTGCTTCTAATGCCCCCCCCGAGGTTTTGTTGTTATTGGGTTGGGTTTCTTTTCCACTCATTATTGAGTCCATTATTGACACTGCTTGCTGTTACTGAAGCTACACGGTCACAGTTTTGCACAAAGAGCAGGGCCCATGAAGGAAGGCTAACCAGTAACCAGAAAACCCACAAAATGCTGGTCCCCCTTCCCTTGTCATCCCTACACGGCATTGCAGCAGCAGGCAACTTGTTTATTATTATATCCTTGTGCCAAGCTACGTGGTCTCAGCAACCATTTCAGGAGTAAAGGCCTGTATGCTAAGTCATTAAAGCCAAACATATTTTAATCCATAATTGTGCAAGATTTATTTAATTTAGTTTTTTTATTTATAGTTCGATTGGGATTGTAATGTATTTTCAGCATCCCATATCGAGATTTGTCAATTTTTACTGCGTCTTTTAATTGTGTTCTTCCAGTCCAAGCGCCAGCAGTTTTCCAAAGCAGGCTGCTTGCAAAATGTCTTTTGCTTCAATGAGGTGGTGGAGAAAAAGAAATTTATTTGCAGCTTTTACCTGAACTACTTGAGAAAACAGCTTATTCTTTTACCAATGGGAAGGTAATGGGTACATGCTCCATACACGGCTTTGCTGAGTCTGGCCCCGCTCAACCATGACTGCAGCAGCCATTGCATCCTCTTTAAAAGGAGGTTGCTTTTCTCAACTCGGATCTGCAACAGCAGCTTAGCCCTCGCTTAGCCCTGCCTCCTGCCCAGATATCTCTCTCTCTCAGCTGGTCTTGGTCACAGCCCTGCCCCTGTTCCCTTGAGCTCACCCTCAGCAGGAACCTGGGCAGAGAGTGTGTGGCATGCAGGGGCGCAGGAGTCTGACACCTCAGTTCCCCTTCCAGTGCACCTCGACCATCTGTGCCACACCAGCCACCTCGAGCTTTGGCCTCCCTCGAGCTCTCAGGGCTTGGTGGGCTCTCCAGCAAGTATGGTGCTGTCCTGCCCTTCCCTTTTGGACCAGGCAGTGTGGAAGGAGGTGTTGCTCCTGGCCCATATCCCATCACTACAGGGAGAGGGGTGGCAGAGCCCCAGCTTAAAACTCTTGGGAGCTTTGCGGGCGTGCTCGGTGCCAGTGGGACGGCAAGGCTCAACTTCAATCTGCAGTGATGACAAAATGTCATGGTAATGCTGATTAAGCAAAAGACGCTATCAAAATAAAAAAAAAAAAAAAATTTGATGGTGACCACCATGGGAACAACGTGTTATTAAATGTTAGTGTGCAGCCTGTGTACAAGGGAGGGAGCTCTGAGGGACTGACCAGCTCGGCAGCTTCACTGTGCACATCCAGTAGTTCAGAAGTAATGGAGTGAACATCCTTTCCTCATAACTTTTAATAAGACAGCTCATCAGCTGCGTTCACTGCATCCAGAGCAGGAAACTTGACGAGGTGCTTTGTACCAGGAAAGCACATCCAGTAGGCTCAGTGTCAGGTCCCAATAAAGGCAGCTGTGAAGTATTATACAGATTTACCTTCTATGTAGTTAAGAGGGCAAGCTGGGAATTCCAGGGGACAGAAAAAGCCACCCCAACTGAATAGCTGTCAAAGTGATAATCCTTTTAAAAGAATATGTTTGCTGTGTGCTGCTTATTTATACAGAGCCTGTGCGCCTGGTGAAACTTTTCAGTCCTTGTGAATTCAAAGGGCTAAAGTTTCCGTTAACACAAATAAGGATGTTATATACCAAGATCCTGGGGCTCTGAGAGTAGAATATTCCCTTGAATCACTGTAAATGGTGGAATCTTAATAAAAATTGACTCTTTTTTTTTTTAGTTTAATAAAACATTTAAATTAATGTTACACTATTAATATTCTGCAGCAGGATTCCCTTTCAAAACAAAAACAAAAACAAAAAACAAACACCATAAAAACCCCAACAAACCAACTTTGTGTTCAGAATCTCTATTGGTTAAAAAAATGTTGCTTTTCTTCACACAGCAACAAAAAGACAATTGCGAAATAGACAGATGCTCACATTTTTTTCTGTTGGGACTCATTTTCGACAGCCGATGTTACTGGAAACTTGGAGGTGAATCTGCCATCCAGGAACAAGTTCGGTATTGATGTGCAGTGACTCCTGGGGATGAAGAACCTGTCCTGTCCATGTGCACTGCTGTTGGCATCCATTTTGATGGAAGCCCATAGTTACTATTCTAATATGAAAAATACAGAACAATTCTTTCCCCATGGTGAAATCTGTAGAGAGAGTGCATGTCCCTGTATGTGCCTAAGAGGGAGAAAATGAGATGAAATCTGGCAAAATGACTGCCTGCTTCCTGTGTCTTTATTGAGTGACCTGGTAATCCTGTGTTAAGAGTAAAGGTCTACCACTGCCCAGGAGGAGATCATCAGGTTTGTCATGCTTCTCTGTACAAGTACTACAGACTGATCTGCGAGCATCAAGTCTTTCCTGGCAATGGCAGAAAAGGCTGAATCAAACTTTCTGTTTCATGTCTAGTCTGTGAAGGTCCCGGTGGGATCGGGCCCTTTAATTTCCTCTGATTCTGTTGTTAGTTTGAATAAGCACTTAACCTGTTTCAAGATTTATTTATTTTTTAATGAACATTTCCCAGCTATTTAATTCTAACAAAGTGGGATGGGAGCAGTTAACATGTCCATTTTCCCATTCACAAACAAGCTGCTTGCCTCCAAGATGCAATTATTTTCTTTTACCTGTTTAGGCAATAATGCTGCTGAAGTATCTCTGATGAGGGCGTTATGTTGCCTGCAAAAAAATGGCTGAGGCATGGGCCTATTAGCCTGCCCATGCTGCACTAACGATTTCACTAATGCTTTACCCTCACATGATTAAACAGGGTTTCCCTCAGATGACTGGACAAATGAGAACAGATGATCAGCAGAGTTCATAAAAGTGAAATATCTGGTAGCTGCACCCCTCTTGCTCTCGCGTTGTGGGTGAATCTGCATGCAGAGGGGTGAGGAGAAAGAGAAAGGGATGTGATTGCAAAACAGCTCCGTAATTGCCACATAGATAAAGCTATGCATCAATGAGAAACTTGTTTTAAGATGTGTACATTGCCATAGGCATGACTGCCGAAGTCTGCTTTCAGTTACGCTGAGAGAAATCTGGAACAATCCTGTTTTCAGCCAAGTGACTTGAATCTGCGCGGGTAGAAATGAAAGCTGAATCTGTCCCTTCAGTAAAGAAAAAAGAGAGGGAGAGATATCAAAATGTAACCGAGTCAGACAAAGGGCATGAATCCCTGTATTCAGGTCCCTAAACTGTTCTTATTTCCTAGTGCAGACAGCTTCCCTTCCACACTGCAGAGTGCCCTACAGTGGCTCTTTCAGCTTCTTAGGAAAATGTGGACAGTGTTTGCAGAGCCCAGTCTTTATTATTCTTTTAACCTGAATGATTATTTCACTTTTACCAGCTTACCCTGCACTGCTAACAAAACAAGAAGCAATAAATCTTCGTCAAGGCTTCTTGGTGTGGGGTGAATAAGCAGCGCTGATGCTGATTCCTTAAAAAAACTCATTTCTTGTAACGTGAGCCCTGCTGAAGATGGTCATGTCAACTGATTAGACTTTTTACTTGGCCATATTGATTCTGTTCTACACCGATGCAGACCATAATGCTGGCTAATGTTATTGACGAGCCATCAGTCCTGCAGAGACGTGTGGGGCTTGCAGCTCTCTCCGAACCACAAAAACCTATCCATGGACAATGATGGAGAGGAAGAGGAAGATGCAAGCAAAGCACTCAGGCTGGCTTCATTCGGCCTGTAATACATTAATGAAAGACATACACTCTGTGGGAAGAGACAGATGTGGCTCTCCAGAAGCCATTTATTTATAAAATAATTATGAATGCACGGTCGAGTCATGGATTTTCATTACAGTGTGCATGTCTAACACGCTTTCTTTGTTCACGTTTTGCTCTAAATGAAATATAAAGGGAGAGTGATAGCAGCAGAGGCCTGAGAGATATTACTCTCTCCTTCCCTTTACTACCTTTTGTTAAGCCTCAAGGACAGGTACTGTCTGGCTTTGTCAAACTAATGCAAAGCTGCTTCTGGAAGCGACACTTCAGTCACAACAGGAGAGGCGGCCTCTACAGAAGTGAGGTAGAAGGCAGCACCCCAGCTCACTAAATGCTGGAACTTGTTTGAACAATGCAAGAGCATTGATACCAGCTGCCGCATGGAGAGGAGTGAGTTTGATCTTGTGCACTGCTGAGCACAAGGTCTAAACTACTTAAATCTCCATTTCATTTCCTTTTTCTTTCCTTTCTATTCTTTCTTCTACGCTCTGCCTTCTTGAAAGCCTAGGGTAGGGGCTTTGAAAGTTAGTTTGCCTTTTTCTGTCTAAAAATGAGAAAAGCAGAATAGAGCTCTGACCTAGTCATTCAATGACTTCTGATTCTTGAAGAGGAAGAAGACTGGGAAACTAGTAAGGAAGTCAATTATTTTATCACACCATTCAATATCTGGAATAATAGCTCCATTGTAAGCTGTACTGTAGTAATAGCGAGATAGGTAAACATTAAGAACTTAAAGCCAAGAGGTTGCTTTGTGTGCCTTTCTAGAATAAAGCCATAGGATCAGGCCATAGAAAATATACGATGAGAGGATTTTCTGCTGGAAATTTTAGTGTAAATTCAAGTCTAGTCCTGCCTCTTTAGTCTTCCATCCGCTTCTCAAGGCATCTATACTGTACAGGTTGTTTAAAAAGGCCCATTTCCTTGTTTTGGCTGACTGGATTTTAAAGTACAAATATTACTGGGGTTACATCATGTCTATGGAAAAGCATGCCCCTTAGTGCACTTCTGTAAGTTCATGAAAGAAAATGTCAAATACGCTAATAGCCCTTCCAGTGTCCGTCAATAATTAGCACTGATGATTCCAGGGCAGGAAGCTGTATGTTTGCGGTATAGGAAAACTGCTATATAAGTGTTAGGTATTAGTATTATTACTGGAAATCTACTCAGCAAGGAACAGTAGAGTTCAGGCAAAGTATGCTGACCTGCTGCATGTGTCGTGTGCCGAAGGTAATGCCTGTAACAGGAAATTAACAATAGGAGCAGACAAAAAGCAAAGGAGACAAAGCGACTTACTCCTTTTTTAGAAACAACAGCTCGCAATTAAACAAAACCACACTGGGTGTGAGGTTACATTAGAAACACGATAGTCCGTTTGCAGTGAAAGGTTTGCAAACCCATGCCTGCTTACAATTTGTATGAGGGACCAGGCTGGGAAGGTGGGTGAATTCACAGGGCTCAGTAATGTGATAAAAGACTTGCAGAATTTTTTTTGCAAAGTTCAAAACATGGATGAATTTTGCAGAGCGCAGCTGCAGTGATCTATATATATTATTACAAACAAGATAATAGTGTTCATAAGCAGAGATGAAAGTGAACAGGAGCTGGCAAAATAAATGTTAGCTGAAACTGAATCCCACTAACCTCCTGTGGAACATTTGTGATATTAACCCCCTGCACACCCGTAGCAGAGCATTCACAGAGGGAGGCTGAACACAAAGCTTGGTGATGTTTAATTTTAATTTAACACAGCTTAACCAGGAGAGACCATACAGCTCTGTGGCTTGACTGAAAGGCTATTGAAGAGAATGTGAGCGCATGTGTGTGGGTCCATGCATGTGCAATTGCAGCCAAAATGAGGTGTCAAAGCAAAATGATCTGGCTTTAGGCTTATGATAAAGGAAATGGTTACACTCTGGGCCACAGTATTTTGGTGTAAATCCAGAGGAAACTTTTTTCATAACGCTGGATTGGTTCTGTGCTTAGAGATCAGAATTTGGCTCTTTCTCATGCTCTTGCATGGCCTTTTCTTTTTGTGTATTGCCATGGCCTTCCCTTTGAGCATGGCAGTTCCCAAGACATTAAAAAAAATTTGTGAACCTCTTTTTTAAAAAAACTAACAAACACACAGCCCTCCTCAACCTCCCCCCCCTCCAAACCCCTCACTCAAATGCCTTTTATTTAGCCTTTGTGTTGTTTTGTTGATGTTTTTTATTTATTTAGCCTTTTATATTGTTTCCACTTGACTGTTTTAGGGCTGTACCCACACAGATGGAACTGACCTCAGAAAAATCAAGTCTGTAGCATCCAGAAAGATAATTTTGGAAGCAGTGCGCTCTCCTCTCCTAGAAGACTAACAGTAACCTGAATCAGCCCACTCAGTAGTCATCTTGGCTTTATAGCTTACATGAGCTAAATCTTGGACCTACTGAAGCCAATGGAAATGCACTGGTGCCAGAATTTCTCTTTATAACTGTCAAATATTCTGACTGAAGCATATTCCCTATTAATTTAACCAATCCTAGGCATCACTGAAGCCTAATTTCTTGTGAATCTCTGAGGTAATTAAATTATTCTCTTTTGACCCTCCAGAGTATTTCCTTTGGAAGCTCAAGAGATTAGAAAGTAGCCTATTCTTATGCAAACGTAAGTAAATCCAGCACACAGATTCTTTAATTTCTTCGGCTGCCCTTTACAGTTCCCCTTTGTGACAAAGTGGTGATTTTTGACATGAGAGAGCTTAGAAGAAAAGAGTAAGCAGACAACATTTGCTGAGAAAATGGTCTTACATGCAGTTTGAATGATCTTCCTTTCTTTAAACATACATTTAGTTTCTCCTTTCAGAAAGTAGGGAAAAAATACAGCCTATTTCACTAATGCCTATCAGCACCATACATACAGTGTACAGTATACAATTCCACCAGCTGTAGATGGGAAAACTCAATTTACTAATTCAGTTTGGCAGATCCTAGCAAGAGAGGTGTAAACATGGGTTCCCGTATGAGTAATTAAACTGAAGTCTGTGGTATTCCTCACTTTCTGCTCTGTCATACCCAGACTTCAAAAGAAGAGGACAGCATTTCTAGTTCTGTAGAAGCTGGTTGATATTTGCTAAAGTGAGAACTACAACTGTATATAAATACTAAATATTCTGTTCCTGTGAGTTTTCTTCTGTTTCCTAAACTTCCTTATTTTCTTTCACCTGTGGGCCTAGTGCATTGCAAATTTATCTCCATTGTCACCATGGTAGTCATACTCCCCATGAATTGACTACCTGTGTGTAAAATTAATAACTGTCAAGCATTTTTTTTTCATTCTTGCTCTAACTTTTCTTATAGGTTCCTTTGGGACTGAAGAGACCTCCACCCTTCCTCTCTTGTTCTGCGACTTGGGAAATTGCTGCTCACCACCATTAGCCTAAGCAAAATCTTTGATGATGGAAGAAAAGGAACTGTCCTTAAGGGCCGTACATTCCCTGGACTGGTGACTCAGAGACTTCTCATTATTTGTGCGAAGCTCATGCGATGTAAACATGTCTATAAACATAGTTCACTGTCATTATTTGTCCACTTCTGGCTGAGCTCCTCTTAGTCCCATAGGTACCCAGTGAATAATCCTCAGTGTCGTATATTTCAGCTCAGGAAATCTTCAACCCTCTTATGCCAGCATGTTTGCTGGCATAAGTATATTATCACATGGGTTACTATTCATGTACCTTTCACCTTCTGTTCTGTAGCAGAGAGTCTGAAGCAGCGAAGTCCTGTGCTGATGTAGAGTAGCACCTTTTGCTGACGCTACTCACAAGAGCATCTTTGGTCGACTTTTTGTTGAGGTCTGGGGAGGTGGGTTAACAGGACAACAGAAGTCACAGGGTGAAAACAATCATAAAATATTATCGTTATATTGTAATGGTACAGACGGTTCAATTTATAACGTGGCAATACAGGAAGAACTGCTGGGCACTCCCTTCAGAACCTAAATCAAGGGTATTTTAATTTGCAGTCCCTGCTTCCTTTTCCACAATGAGACACAGGACAATAAGAGGGAACATATTTCTCTTGCAAGTTAACTCAACATGCAATATGCAGAAGATTACTCAGGCTCACTCAGTGCTAGCAATCCACAGTTTATTGATCTCACCCTATCACTGCTTACATTTTTTATTCTTTAATTTTCTTTCCTTATTTGCTCATTAGTTCAAGAGATGGAGGGAAGGGGGAGGGAGTGTTAGAAGATGTCATCGTTTTTAGGTTGCATTGGAAGAGGAAAATCAAACGGAGGCATTGTCAAATAGCAATCCCTGAGTAGGCACTAACTGCCCAGACTTGTTCTCGATGATTTGCCTCAGTCCACACAGCACACCAGGATCTGGCCAGCCTTGCAGCCCTTGGCTGAGGTTACTTGTCCAGCCAGTGCATTCTCATCTTGCTTATGTGGTTCTTGCTATGGAGGTATCATTCCTGCACCTTAGACAGGTATAGCCAAGTTACCAAAAAGATACTTGAGAGAGAATCCCTGTTAAGTAACTAAGAAGTGGGTCCTCCTTCTTCCCTGTCAGCAAGACAATTGCCATTGCACCTCTTTTCAACTTACAATATCTCTAAGCAGCACACAGTAAGAGCTTCTGAGGAATTACCAGATGTGTAATTGTTCAGAGATTAGTGGTTGACAATAAAAGGCAGATATTTTTTCCTAGTGCTATTAAAAGGAACTTATAAGGCTGGTGATTGTGATAATTAAAGAAGCCTTATCCAGGGCAGGGGTTTGCAGTAGTGTCTTTTTTTCAGAGATCTGTTTAATTCCTCCTTTTTACCCAGTTCCAAACCTCCTCACCTTCTCAATATTTTTACCGCATGTGTTTAGAGTCTGTAGATCTTGGCTGAGAGAAGTGCTGGGAAATTTGTTCAGAACGAACAACTGGTTTCCAACATAATAAGTAAATGAACACAAATTTAACTTCATGGCATTCAATATTAACTACTTTCTAATGCTGAAATAATGGCCTGCAGCCATCTCTGCAGTGTGCAGAGAATGGTTAGTCAGCAGCTAAGCACAACTTTCTTTAACCACTATGCTATCAAAGGGAAAGTGGGCAAAGATTTGGAATTTTAATGAACAAATGGCATTCCTACAGTTTGCAGTTCAAAGATAAGTAAATAATGAATAGCTTGAATGCAAATTACCCCTAATTAACTTTGCTAAGTCTGTTTTTATAAGGATAGATATGAAAGAATCACTAAGACTATAATACACATACCACAAACATTGAAGCAGTGATTTTTTTTCAGAGGGTGGTAAGTGGAAGGAATGAGAGTTTTTCAGTGTCTTGGATAGCAGTGTCTAAGTGGTTTGAGAAACAAGGCGTTAGTGCCTGCTGAATTCGGGAAGCCGAGGTGTCCATGACAGCAGCACACGCAACATCATACTTACACAGATGCCACATCCCCTGGATTGGAAAAAA
>VXBO01013671.1:14852-28227 GCA_013400135.1 Rhinoptilus africanus
GAAAAAAAAAAAAAAAAAAAAAAGAAGGGAAGTGAGGGTGCTGAACTCAGGAAGAGAGGTTACACCTCACTCAGAAAAGATTGTGCTTTCTCCAGTCCTCAGGATTTAGGACAGCAGAGCCCATAACAGAGGCAGAGTTAGGAGGGAGCTCAGTAGATCCCAGCACAAGGTAAAGGCCTGCCTTTTGTATCTCCATCAACTTCAGTGAACGTTGGGTGTGCAAGGAATGCAAGATAAGGCCCTGAAGGCACGACTCAATACAAACAAAATAATTTGAGGAAGAACACCCACAGAGCGGGGAGGAGTCCAGCACCTGGCATGCCTCACAGAAAGGTGGGTTTTCAGAAGTTTTCTGAAGCAGGGGAAGGGTGTATATCCAAACATATTAACAGGATAGCATGAAAGAGAATAGCTCGAATCTAAGTAGATTATATCTATGCTAGAAATCAAATTAATATTGTATCTCTGCAGACTCTATGTGCTGAGAAATGGGCAGTAAGCCCCTTCATTTTTAGGGAACTGGTGATTGCACTGGGCTTCAGCTATTCTTGATGATTTTAATGAAAGCAGGAATATACCGGCATAGGAAAACAGTCCAGACGAGAAGGACTTTGGAGTAGGGAGTCAGGCATTTGTCTGCGCTCTACAGCCCCAGGAGCACAGATGGTTCTGAGTGTTACACAAGTCTGATCTCCACTGTTTTTTATTCAGGAATTACCACTTGAACTCTGAGCATGAGGCAAGTATGTTTGTAGAGAATTGTGATTATGTACAGCTCTGCATGAGTGCTAGCTATGAATCTGATGATTACTGTTGTATTTATGGTGTGCACTAATGACAAATACAATCCATTAAAATGTATGTTTCACGATGAAATTGCGAATCAAAAATAAATACACAATATGGTTGTATAAATCTTGCAGGAAAAATCTGTTTATGAAATTTACTGACTTTTGAGTGCTTGGTTTCAATAACTAAGTGTTGCAGTAATAATAATATTCCTTTAGGAACCTTGTTACTGTTTCTTGGTTTAAAAGAAAGAAAAGTATTTCTCATCTCATCTAGCTGGTAATATCTGTGTGTTCCATAATCCAGAAGCCCCAGGTTGAATTACAACACCAAATTCTGGGTTCAGGCCTGCCTGGTGAACATGGCCCATGCTGTTCTTACATACTTGAAATCTTTTCAAACCCACATCTCCAAAGAGATGCAAACACGTAATTCCCTTCATTCTAACGGCTGCAGAATCTCCCTGCATTTTGACAACATTGTTCTCCAGATGAATATCACATTGCAGATGGACCTCTTAGTTATCTATGTTCTGTTTGTCGGATTGTAAATATTGATATTATTCCTTCCTTTTTGTTAATGAGGCAGATTTTTCTTTTCTTGCATTTTTCTGCTGGATGACCAAAGTCCACAATCCATAATAATTTGTTTTGTTCTCCGGAACAAAAACAAGACCCTCAAACAAAAAAACAAACCAGTCAGGTTTGATGGCTATGTGGAAATACAGTCAGATCTGAGTTGCCATGCCAAAAGCCTGGAGTCCACATTTTCTTTCTTGTCTGTTATTCAGGGCAAAAGGAGTCAATAAAAGCACTTGGGACTGGGAAAGATAATACTTCATGCCTGCTCTACAATGACCCCTCCAGGTGATCAAGAGGGGTCCCACACTTAGTTATGCTCAGCCAGCACAGAACTTTTTCATGTATTGGAGAACATATCCAAAGGGACCTTAAAATTTGAGCACAAACATATTAGAGGATCCCTTCCCACCCTCACAGAGAAAAGTCAAACTAAAGGCCCCAGAGAGTCCAGAAGAACAGTAAAAAAAAAAAAAAAAAAAAAAAGAAGACTAAAAAAAAGACTAAATAAAAGCAATGGCTTTGAAAAAAGACTTCAGAGAGATTTCTTTTGCTCAGAGAGAGGAGCACATCTGGCTTAGGGTGAAAAGAGAAGTGGTGTCATCTGAGCAAAAATAAAACCATTCTCCTCAAATGTGTCCTTAAAAAAAAGGAGAGAGGAAAAATAATAAAAAAAAAAAGAATAATCATGCAGGAAGGGAAAGCAAGTTGAGGGAAAACAAAATCTTGTAATGTTTTAGGAGGGCTTATTAGAGTGAAAATTAAGTGTCATGCAGAGCTTTGCTTCAGTCCTGATGTCTTTTATTCAAAGAGCCATCACCCTGTAAACCCACTTTAACAACTCCCTTCAGATGAAATATAAAAATTAAAGACATTTACAACACAGCTTAGTAGCAGATGTAGTCTTACTGTGGGGGTTTAGATCAAATGGTGATGTAACCCCACCAAAAGGGGTTATAGTGCTTATGAAAACCTCTCACCAGAAAAAAACCTGGATATCTGACAAAATTTGAGGTTCTATTTTTGCTTTGAATCCCATTTCCCATTGTCAGATGGGCTTGACTTTTTATTTACCTCTGGAAGACGGAAAAAAAAAATGCAATTTTGTTCCTGGATACTTTCCCTGTTTCATAATCTTTCTCCAGCTCTGTGTTAGGGTGTAGCATAAGCAGCAGGGCCTCTGCGGGGTGGAGGATATGAAGTGGAGGTAGGTGGGAGTTTACTTGGAGTAAGACAAATCTCATCAGGATTGCCTGAAATGGTCAGAACAATTGAGCAGATAGAAACAGTCCCTGTGTATTTTTCTTAGTTTCCTCAAAGGGAAGTAATTTTCAGTAAATCCTGTAGAAAAAGCAACCCAAAATGAAGGGCAGAAAGTATTATCATTCTGCACTAATCTGTGTTAGGTTGGGTAATTTGGAGTGCTGTCTCTCTGACATGGTTCTTTCTTGTAATTGCCCACAACAGTGTAATTTTCAGACTAGTGTGCTTAGTGTTGTCTACATATAGCCTCTGGTACCCAAAGTTTTCTTATGTCAAGGTCCACTTTGTTGTCTCCAACTCTTGGTTGAGTTAAGGCATAACTGCTAGGTACAGATGATTTTACATGGCAACTGATATAGGACAAAGAGGAGCTTAGAAAACTGGGCATTGCTCTTTTGTCACTGATGAGTTCTGTGGATGGTCATGCAGTAGCAACTGTATTTTCTGGCTGTGACTTTCCTAAGACCATGGTTAAAGTCCTAGCTGACAGGTACCTGCCTGTGCTGCAAAATATACTGGGAGGATTTGTGCTAGGTGGAATTGTTTTTAAAGTACATGCCAAGAAATGCAAAATGTTGGGGAGTGGACTTGCTATTGGGGAAATGAGGTTTCTTCAGATATCTCACAGATATGTACAAAAGCCTAGTGTTGGTTTAGCTTTATTCACTTAACAGGAACCACGCAAAATGTAGAACCTGTGAAAAAATGAATACCTCAAAACTGGTATCATAAGTACCTGTTCGTGAAGTAGGAAAAAAAGAAAGCATAAAACACTATCAGGGAGAAGAGTAGGGAAAACACCGGGTCTGGTATGATTTCTGTCATTGTGTGTGGTAAAATAACTTGTTTCTTTTTCATGATTAATTTACACCTCCCTAGAATAGGTGCCTAAATTATAGAGTAGATGGTATTTCTCCTACTGTCCATTTCCACTTTGCTCAGGAAAGCATGCATGTGGACACCCACATGAGAATTTTATTTTGTGTGTGTGTGTGTGTGCTCACTTTTTGAGACATGTAAATTATGGAAATAAGCAAGATATCTGGCTTGTTTTGTTGACAGTTGTCCCAGGGATGAGTGAGGATCCAGTGACATGTGACAGCACAGAAGCTTAGCTGCAAGAAAAAGCCAGAAGGCTCACTTTGTACACCCCGGCCAAACTGTGCTTTCTGCAGCTGGGAGGCGGAGGAAAGAAAGGTGCCTCTGCTATATTTGTAGTTCTCACACCCCAGCAGCTGGTTAGGAGCCAGTTCAGCCCACAACACAATTAAGGGCAACCTTGGGGCTGCTTTAACAAATAGCCCCCAAGGATTATGCCACAGTGAGTGCACACCCCTTTCCTCCCCGCCTCCTGGCCATATCCCTGAGATGTCCCCTATGCCAAGAGCTGGGAAAATTCTCCAGGGAAATTCTCAGCTGTCTTGTTGAGTTAGTTTTATGGTCCCTCTGCTATCCTGAGACCCAGACCATTGTTGATAATTTTCCTATTGAAAATATGCTATTTTGCCATTCAAATTGCTTGGCAAGTTTAAGGAAGATGACAGTTTATACAGAAATGTTATGAGCAGAACAGTGAAAATGTGTCTAGACTATAATCTGTGTAAATGGGACAATGGCTATTTGTATGCCAGAGATAAATATCATTTGGCCTGTTGCTGTGCTGTTATTGTACCTGATAGGGATATGTCTTAAATCTAACAGGCTAACAGTTCCATGTGAGCACTGCTATCCTTCCTCACGATCCCCAGGAAAGTAAGGATAGCTGCAAGGGAAGACACCCACCACAAAATCCTGCAGTTCTTATGGATGAAGCCATCCATCTAGTTTCTTCTTATATGAGAGATGTCTCACACTGTTCTGACTTACAAATGCTCAAAGTCCTGGCTACTGTGACCAGACTGAGTCTGTGTCCCAAGAAATTCCAATCCTCTCACAAAAATAGTGAAAGCACAGAATTCCCAAGAAGCCCCAGTAATGATAAATCTCAGCACAGGTGTAGAGGCTTACGCTGTCAGAAGTGGGACCTGAGAAAGTAAAAAAGGCAATCTAGGAAAATAATACTTTTCTTACCCTTTAATTTAGAATCATACTCTAGCGTGTTATTTCAGGTTGATTTAGACTTCATCTCCTCACCTGTTCTAGTCCGGCATCTAACACAACCAGGCCCTAACAGCACTAACAGCAAAATGAGCCTTAGCAAAACTCAGAGAAAAAGGAGCTTTGATAAACACCTGCCCAAAAATAATATTTCCCATAAAGCATCTTGTTGTATAAAAGATATCGAAAATTCCCCCTTGCTTTAGGGGAAAGAGCATGAGAGGGAGAGTGTCTGTGAGGCAAAAGGTTCTTTTTTCCCAAGCCAGAATGTAGCCCATGGGAGAGGAAAGGGTTACTTACTTCTTCTTATTGATCTCAAAATAAATCTTACAGAGTTGCCCTCACTTCATGGCAGAATAATAGATTCTGGAGACACAAATAAGGGTGGAAAAGCAGAATTTAGTTCCAGGTTCTACCTCTGTCTCCAATTAACACCATGTGATTTTTCCTCAGTTTCCCCACCTCTATAAACATGGATGATAAATATCTCCACAGAGCTGATCCTCTAGTGTTTGTGACTGTTTTGATAGTCTTAAGTGAAAGACACAGAAACACTCAAGGTAATGGTAGTCTGTTCCAGGTATCAAAAATAAGAAGCTCTAAGGGCAACATCTGCATGTTGTTGTGAAGGCTCTGCACTGTGCTTCCACGACATGGTGGCAAAGGGCATAGCTAGAATGAGCTCACCGTGATTTAAATGCTCTGCTTTATCTGTCAGCTTGCTCAAAGGGGAGCCTGGTTGCTTTCTGTGGGTTTATTAAGCGGTGAATGTGCTCAAAACCCAAGGAGGAATGAAGAAGGGGGTTTTATGCGTTTGTGTATTACACCATGGCAAGCACAGCATTCATCTCCCCATTCCAAACTTCACTGGATTTAAGATTAAGCACCAGTGATAAGTGCTGCGTTTTCATTCTTCTTGTATTTAGACAAATGTGCTTTGTCGATGAAGCATCCCTCCCTCACCCCATCTGTTTCAATAAGCTATGCTGTGCATGGGTCTCTGGGGGCCATCACAGGAGTATGCTTTACTCAGTACCCCAAGAAGCAGCAGCTGCAGTTCCTCTGTGCAACATGGCAGGGTTTGTAATTGTAAAAATGGCAGTGTTCAACTAATGACAGAGCCTATGGCACTTCTGTGCCGAGAGGAGAGACTGCAATTGTCTACAGTTTCCAAACCCTATAACATGCAAAGACTCTTGGAGGTCTGGGAGGCACAGATCAAGCCTGAGACAAATTCATTTGCTTATCTGCCTGCTGGTGGGATCAGCTTTTCAGCCCCTGGGACAAGTTTTTAAAAAGTAGCCAAAACAATTAGCTGTATATCTAGTCACTCCTAGCCCTGAGGGAATGTGCCTTTCCCCCCCTTTCTTCCCCAGTTCTCAATTGTTATGAAAAAAAGGAGAGGAGTATTTGGAAATGGCATTCACCTGTAAATAATATGGCATTAACTTCAGAAGCCTGGACCTTTGAGCCCACCTTGAACACTTGAAGTTTGTGAGGGGGTGGACAGGCAGGATATTCCTTGAAATGTAGTCTATTCTGGCCTCAGAGTTACTTGCTAAATGCTTTGATTAAAAATAAAGCTTAAAAAACCACAAAACCAATCAAACAAACTTGGAGAAAATGTCAAGGCAAGAACTGTTTCTTGTTTTCCTTTCATTTTAACAGAGACTTCCATGGCACCCAAACCTGATATATGGAATATATATCCTTCCAGACAAGAGAGGACACTGGCAGAGGTGAGAGCGGGTACTTGATGACGTGAAATGTGAATGGTGAGTTTTGTTCTTCCTGTACAGATATACCTATGCCTATAACATGCAGGTACTCTAACTGAAGCAGTACTTGCTTTCTTGGTCTCGTAGATTCTCTAAAAGACCCAGGTCATTTAAAAAATGCCAGGCACTTGAGACTGAATTTTGCTTGCTTTCCCATCATTAAGAAGGGGACCCTGCTTAACTTACCAAGGGTTTCATTCAACAAGAGCTGGCCAAGTATGTTGTGTCAAGTGGAACCACTTAAAAGATGAAGATTATTAAAGCTCTTCCCTAGTATTGCAGCAGTGTTTGTCATTGCAGATCTGTAGTCCTTGAAAGTAGTATCCAAAGTTTGAACTCTATGTAAGAGCTGACACCATCGCTATAAGCCATTTAATTTTCCAGCCTTATTATTTCTCTTCATTTTCTTCATTAAACCAGCAAAGGGCAGTTAATACAGTCATTCTCTGAGCACAGAATACATATTTTACTGACTGGGCATTAAAGAGAAGCAGATGGATGTCACTGTGTGGAAAAGACAGATTAATGGAACAGACAGATTTCAATCACTGCCACAACTAGAGATAAGGAAGGAAAGCAAGGAAGAGAAATATAGAGAGAGGAATGAAAGGTGGAAAACCAGCCCTATTTCCCCAGATCAGACACTAATGTGTTAATGTATTCTGTCTGAACATATGATACCAAATGGAGGTGCACGAAACTCAACCCTGAAAACTCAGTGGGTAGAAAAAAGTTGACTACTTAAGACTCCTGCAACAACTTCAGTACATCTCTAGACACAGCCTGGAGCAATGAAGTGTGAAAGAACAATTATTTATTTATTTATTTTAAGATTAGATACCTACTTTAGTATTTAGCACATTGTTTTTAGCATTTGGAGACTCTGGCTTGTACAGCAACACTACACGCATCCCCTGTCATTTAAAAGGCAGACACGGGCAGCCATGGGTACAAGAAAACTTATACCCACACAAGAAAATGAATATGCCTCAAAGAGCAGTAACAAGGGCACAACGAGTGAAGCATTTGCCCTGGGAACCCTTCCAAGAGGAGCACAAAATGGAGGCAAATATGTTGGATAGGCTGCAGATACTGCTTTTGCCACCCAGCAGGAGTAATTCTTCATGGGGCATAAGGGCAATGAAAGGTTATAAGGAAGAAGCAGACACAAAGCTGGGTTGGGCACTAGAAGAGGGCAGCTTTGGGCAGTGAAGTGGCTTTCTGGAGCTCTGAGATCTAATCGAAAAACTTTCAGGTTTGTAGCTGTACATGGGTGCACATCTTCTTCCGTGACTGAGCCCAGACCTTCTGAAATGAGCCCCTGTCCCTACAAACTATTGTAGTACAACTCTGGAGATGGCCACCACACAGATAAGAGACACAAGTCCAGCAAGAGATCCTTGTTTCTGTAGGTGTGCAAGCAAAGGTTCACACCATATTTATGGCTGAAAATGTAACCTGCATGACAAAAATATCTCAACCATCATCCAAAGAAAACAGGATCCTGTCACTAATTTGGGAGCTGGAGACAGGGATGGACAAGGCAGTGAGACTGACCTATTCAGAAAGGGTTCCAGGGTAGGCAATAGCCAGCAGAAACACGACGGACTGGTGCCTGTGAAGCTAATGCTTCCAGAAGTTTGCACCAGGATACGATCCCAGTGCAGAAATGGTGGTTTGCATTGCATGTCCTACAGGCACGAGTCCCCACACTCCTTACCTCATGTGAGACTGCTCTTTACCAATACCCTTTTCCCCATTTTCACTAGGGCTAAATATTTGCCAACCTCTAACAAAATAAAAGCACACACAAAAATGAGGTGAGTGGAGCTGTTAGTTCAGATGCCGCTATTTGAGAGCTCACATAGCTCTGGGGAAATAAGTACTGAGTATGTAATCCCAGCAATGACACTAAAGGTAAATGGATTTGGGGATTTTCGTCATGTACTGTGGTAGCAATAACAGCAGTGACAGGGCATTTGTATCCCCACATCACATCTGGTGAAAATATTTCATCTGGGAAACACGGCTTTTATCACATAATTTGGTCCCATTATTTTAGTGGCTAATGTTTCACACTGCTTGTGATCCTCACCTGAATCGTGGCTGCAAGGTGTCACTCCACTCCAGATTTGGGAAGCTTGGGATATAAATTGAAGCCAATACATCCACTATCGGAGAAACATGTATTATTATTAAAGCTCATTCATCACAGACTGAAGTAAATACCTTGCATGGGGGAATTGGAATCGTTCTCAGTGAACTAGATCCATCACCTTCTAAATCAGGTACATCAGCTAGTGAATCAAATGCATCACCTTTGAATTAGATGGACTCCCGGTTGAATTAGATGCATCACCTATTGAATCAAATACATTACTATTGAATCAAAAACTGTACGTCACCCAGTAAATCATGTAAATATTACCCACACTGCACGTTGAACAGCTGCATCACCAATAAGTTTAACAGATGACATGTTAAAGCTGCTATAACATTTAAACAATTACCGTAAGGGACAAATTCAATATATCAGTCACCAGTCCTGGTAGATCAACTTTTCAGAGCCAGGAAAAAAACTGTGAAGAAGTTTTGCATTTTTTCTAATATGTTAAACCGATAAATGAGTAGGCAAAACCAGAAGGATTAGAGAAAGAATATAAAATGCAGTTCAACAATATTGCCAGTGTAGCTTAGAGCAGCCGTGAGATGGAGACGTATCAAGGCTTAAGGTACCATATTATTCCATAACAACTTTAACCACTGTGACACATGGCTCAGAGACGGCTGAGGCCATTGTTTAAAGCAGTGACTACCTTCCATCTGTTGTAAGATTTTCA
Organism: Rhinoptilus africanus; assembly: GCA_013400135.1. NCBI lineage: Eukaryota > Metazoa > Chordata > Aves > Charadriiformes > Glareolidae > Rhinoptilus > Rhinoptilus africanus. The sequence continues at coordinate 24,198 of VXBO01013671.1, forward strand.
GCCTTGTCAGCAACCTAGGGGCTGAAGCAGTGACCACTAAATGCAGGGGGCTATTTATTTATTTATTTAACCATTCACAAAAACTGTATCCCTAGGGTAGGGAAAGATTCCAAGGGCAGCACCAGGTAAAACTGGACAACATAAGATGAGCTGTGTTTTAATATTGGAATGGAAGCTGAGTCCAATTCAGACGTCAAAAGGTATAATCTTTTATGAACTATCATGCTTGCAAATGTCTTGCAACCTTTAAAGATAGCCCTATTATTGGATGTTTTGCATAATTTTTATTCCTTCTTACCTGGAGATCCAAGCAGAGAGAAGAAATTAAAATATTACACCTCCTCACCCCTGTCCCTCTGATATGAACCTGGATGGTCCCATTTTACAGGTTGGCAAAATGAGGGAAGCTTTTTAGTGAATCTTTTCTTCACCCTTCCACCCACCTTTACGTTGCACTGGTCATACAATAAATACATCAGTGTTAGATGTATTGTTGTTGATTGTGTTGTTGATTTTGCCCCTAACTGACATGGTTTTGGCAGAAGACCGTACTTCCTTATCTGCCCCAAGTTATCTGGAGTGATGGAACTCTGGCTAGGCCCCACAGAAACACATTAAGATGCAGTTGTAGTCTGAAATAGTGAAGCACAGATGATAGATATGCTGAAGAGCACTGCAGCAGCATTGCTCCAAATGGACAAGAGCTGAATCCGTGATACGGTCTTCTCCTAATTTAGAGGGGTTTCTTGATGTTCCCCTTTGCTGAGGAACCCATGGAAGAGAAGCACAGAGGACTGCAATTAGAAGTGGGGATGGATTAAGGCTTGGTACAGGCTGGGTTAGTAAAAAGGAGAGGGAAGAAAAAGGAGGACACATCACTATGGATATAAATGGACAGAGTTACTGGAATATTAAAATCCTTTGGTACTGGTGACAAAAGTCAGCGGCTCCTTTGTCCATGGTCTGGCAGAGGGTGAAGGAAATGCAAATAAAAAAAAGTGTGCTGAGCTGGGGAGAAGCTGGCCCACAAGACTAACTGCACGTTGTCTGCAGTGGTCATTTTTACCCAGTAAGAGCATCACTATCAATTCAGACTTAGGCTGAGGCAGTGTGAGCAGTCCCTTTCCACTGCAGGCAACACTGAAGGTAATGGCAGAAAGACTGCTTGACTTAGGTGCACGTGGGTGTGCACAGCATGTTTTCTGAACATGCACAACATTTACCATCCTTTAGACAGTTTAAGCTAGGCTCACTCTATCTTGTTTTCCTGAGCATTGTCACACTTCAGAAAAAGGAAAATGTAATACTCTCCTCACAAAAATCCCCTTTATAAGTCCTTAATGAGAATGGCTTGCTTTTCCCACCCTTTGTCATCCTTGTGACAATCATACTAAGGAAGTATTGGGAACAAGACATCCGAATTGCAATGCCCAGTCATCTGTAACAGACAGAAGTTGCATGCTCTACTCCTTAACCTTTGAAATAGTCTGGCATTTTTTTGAGTGGCTGGTTGTTCCACCTTTTTTCTCCCAGGTTCCCAGGGCTGCATGGGGGGAGAACAAGAATCAGTCAGCCAGTCAGTCCAATTACAGCACACGGAGAATACTGCTGTCTTTCACGGCGGGCATCAGTGAGGAATGAAAAAAAAACTTAGTTGTGCGACAAGGATTACAGAGAGAAAAAAGAATGAGACTATAGCAGCCCATGCCTCTGAAAGTGGCCCGCACAAGACGAGGGTAAGCCTTTATCCATTATTTCCACTGGATGGGGGAAAGCATATCTTTATATTCCTCTTTTGATGTATGTTATGCAAATGTCTTCCCTGACTAAAAATTTTTGCTCTTTGTACCCGTAGGGCCCTGACAGGCAATCCCTGCCAAATCAAGTTCTAGCAGCTTACTGTGGTACCGCCCTGACTGTCTATGCCATCCCTGCCACTGCTGTTAGTCTCACTGCAGAGTCAGCAAAATGGACGAAACAGGGGGGTGTGCTGATGCCTCAGCTGCTCCAGTTCACAGCTTGGTGATTTAAATTAACACACCAGACATGGACTGGAGCACCTGAGGTATGGGCATACATCCCTGCAGCTGGAGGGGGTGATTATCTCTTAAAATACTGCAAGTAGGTTTATGAGATAGTATCTGTCAGAGCCATTATCATAGCACTTGATTAGCTTTTCATTGTCTACACAAGCAGGCCACCAGCAACCTGCCTGGGTATTGTCTGTGCTCAGCCCTTGAAGCAATAAACCCACTGGAGATACTGTAGTACCTCCTCTATGCATAGTTGCTTTGTAGAGCTGTTCTCTTTGCAGTATGCTGTATTGGATTCAATATGGAGATGATTTAGTAGATGATCTCCCCGTCTAATTCACGAGGGAAGCCATCTGTTTCCAAGGGTGACTTACAGCACTGGAGTCAATAGATGATGTATCTGATTTAGAAGGCAAGCTTGACGCTTCAGTATGAAATACTGTATATCCATTGCAATTCCTTGTGCAATGCGTTTAGTTCAGTGCACAGATGTATAAGTATGCATGTCTTTTGGGATGTGTGTGCGTATGGGTAACTACATTCAGCTTGAATAGTTAATAGGTCCAGCAGCCTTTATGACTATTTGTTCTGTATGGAAGCTTTGTTAGGAAAAGCAAACCAGTAGTCATGACACTGAAAGGGCATGGAGGATTAGTCCAGGCTTGGGGAAACACAGTGGTTTCTGTTATCAGGGGCTGATATCACTTGACGTAGACACTGCACTGAAGAGAACTCCAGAAAGATGATGGCTGCATCCTCAGTACTGAGTCCATTTCATCCGGGCAAGAATGGGCTTGTCTTTCAGTTTAAAACCCACAGAACTCAACTGTATCCAAAGATACTGCTCTCAGTGAGACCCAGCATGAACACAGATTCTTGAATAAGGTTGATCAGTAGGAATAATTCCTGTTTCCACAAACATGTGCATGTTGGGGCTGTTTCTGGGTGGGTCACATGCTGCTCTGATTTGCATGCAGAAGATAGTTAAGTACAGCTAGTAGAGACACGCTCTCCCAACAGCAATGCAGTGGATTGTGGTGGACGTCCACAAAAGGAGAAGCTACAGGATTTTTCTACCAGTGCACATCTAGGCTAGACTTTGAAATGGGAGATCATGAAAAGAATAATATAAACTTGATTTTTATGAATTAGCAGCTCTTGTCAGATGTTAATTCTTCTTGTGGCTGTGGACAACTCTATTTTTTTTGCTTTGTTTTACTCTTTTCTGCCTATGAGATAACATGTACAGTGTAGACCATATCTTACTAGGTATTTATGGTATCTTATGGACCAAAGACATTCTAACATAATTCAGGTAGAGGCCAAACAATGGTGAAAACAGTGATGCAAATCAAGCAGGATATGGCCTCCAGCAAAACATCTGTAAACAATGTGGTAAGATCTACATGCTAATCACCTTTAACCAATAAGAACTGTGTACTTAGTCCCACTTCACACGGGGACAAATTTGGAGAAACCTTTCCTTTAGCTGAGCCACGCAGAGTTTATCCCAGGAGAGTTAAGTAAAGACTATCACCATGTACACACTATGGAAGCCCGCAAATTAAAGAGGAAGCAAAGACCACTTGAAAAGACCACTTCCTCCAAGCTGAGGATCGGTGCATCCCTAAGAATAAAAAATCGGCCAAGGGATGCAGGAGGCCTGGCTGGTTGAGCAGGGAGCTTCTGAACAAGCTCAAGTGGAAGAATGAAGTTTACACTGAGTGGAAGAATGGCCTAACCCCTTGGGAAGATTACAAGGACGCTGCCAGAGTGTGCAGGGATGAAATGAGGAAAGCCAAGGCTGCCTTAGAACTAAACCTGGCAAGGGATGTCAAGGTCAACAGGAAGGGCATCTTCAAGTATATTGGAGGCAAAAGGAAGACCAGAGAAATTGTGGGCCCACTGTTGAATGAGACAGGAGCCATGGTGATGGAGGATGTGGAGAAGGCGGCGTTATTGAATGCCTTCTTTGCTTCGGTCTTTACTGCTCAGCC
>VXBO01013671.1:28803-46944 GCA_013400135.1 Rhinoptilus africanus
GAACACCTCTCCTATGAAGAAAGGCTGAGGGAGTTGGGTCTCTTTAGTCTGGAAAAAAGATGGCTGAGGGGCGACCTTATCAATGCTTACAAATACTTAAAGGGTGGGTGTCAGGAGGATTGGGCCAGGCTGTTTTCAGTGGTGCCCAGTGACAGGACAAGAGGGAATGGGCACAAACTGGAGTACAGGAAGTTCCACCTAAACATGAGGAGGAACTTCTTTACCTTGAGGGTGGCAGAGCACTGGCACAGGCTGCCCAGGGAGGTGGTGGAGTCTCCGTCTCTGGAGACATTCAAAACCCGCCTGGACGCGTTCCTGTGCAACCTGCTCTAAGGTGGCCCTGCTCTGGCAGGGGGGTTGGACTAGATGATCTCCAGAGGTCCCTTCCAACCCTATGATTCTACGATTCTATGAAGCACTATGTTCCTGTAATTAGACAAAGAATTTTTCACTCTTGCTTCCTCCCTTGTTGCTACACACCTTTCTTGTTTTTACTGAGTGATTATATGATTTACAGGACGAATGCAACTGCATTTGCAGCACTATACTTAGTGACTACCAAAAAAAGAAAGTAAACATTTACTTTCCTTGCCTTCTCCTTTATCTGCAGGCGCCCCCAGGAGAAGAGATGTGTAAGTCTAAAAGTCCTCTTGATATTATACTGCCTGTTGCTTCTTAGAAATGTTTCTCTAAATGGGATCAGCCATCACTTCCTATTAGTACAACCAGCCTTTTCAGTGATGACATTACACAACGGGCAAGACTGTGATTACTTAGAGTCATAAGACTGGTCTTGTGAATATACTCCTGTGTCCTACTGCGTTCTGAGGGAAGAGTGCTTTGCTTTGCAAAACTATTGCAAAGATTTGAAATCTCAAGTGGGTGTGGAATGGTGTACAGCCATTCTCAGCTCTTTACTATCCTCTCTGGCATTATGTACCACGTCTTAATCTCTTCCATGTTCATTTTTCATAGACACTCTCTAGTTGGCCTCATTTTGCCCACTGAATGGGAGCAAATAACCAGATTGCCATGCTGTTGTGAAGACTAGGAAGCCCTCCTTGGAGGAAGCATACTAGGGCTGTATGGGCAGGTCTCAGGTTGTGCAGTTCAGTATAATTCTACTGACACAGAAGTGTCCTAAAGGATAGAACATACGTGTTTAGGCTGTGGTACTCCCTCTCAAAGATTCTGGTGGTCTACAACAGCCTTTCTGAAACACTAATGAGGCCTTTCTTCACTCAGCATTCGTAGCTGGGGTAATGCTTACAGAGGACTGTGTCTCTGTGAGACATATGAAAGAGAGGATATCATTTAGAAACCATTGGGAAAGGAACAGGAGAAGCAGCCAGGTGGATCAGGTGGGGATGGGAATTAGTTTAGAGTCATAGAAAAAATATCAGTAAGCACTGGATGTAGGACTGGAGGAAAGACTGACTGCCTTCTCTCAGCTTCTTACTACGGCATGGGTCACCTCATTTGCTGAGAAGCCAGAAGGAGACAGTGTATCTGATCTGTCCTTACCCTCTTATAAATGAATTCCTTGAGCTGGTTGCAGACTTCCATGTACCCTTCAGAGGCCACATGAAAATCCACCCTACCCCACCACTCACGAAGTATATTTCTTGCACTCCCACTTACGCTGTTATAACAAGAATGGCTGGTACTGACAGTGAAAGATCCCCTTCAAAATTTGGGTTGCTCATACACCAAATATTGGGACAATTACAGAAAACCTGGGGACATTCAGGCAGCAGGTTAGAATTGAGCAGTATTAATTTTTAAACTTTGCATCAGAACAAAGCATCAGCCAAGGCAGGAGGTTCTTAAAATCCCTGTGTGCCCGAGCTGTCTTAGTGGATTAATGGTCAGGTATTACCAGTGAAGCAGAAGCCCTCAGTTTGACTTTTTGTCTGGTCTCCTTTTCTTCCAGCTGGATGGAATTAGGGAATGCTACCTAGGCATAGAACAATGTGCTTGATACCTTTTATGGGAGAATGGGCACAGATTTGCAAGTCACTAAGAAGTATTTATTCCCTCCCGTGGCATTCAAATGCAGTCCCACATGGTGCTTGCTCTCTGTTCTAAGGAGAATTTTGCTTTTCACAGAGCTATAGCAGGGGATTTCAGGAAGTCCTTGGACAGCAGAACTGTATGTATGACAGGCTCTGGTAAGAAAGGTTGCACCAAAGTGAGTTCATAAACACCACATAGTAAGAACTCTGTGAGGAATATGGAAGATTTCCTCCCAGGAAAACAAACCCAAGCTTATAAATTCTTCCCTCATAATGAAACTAAACTATTACAGTTTTCACTTGCAAGACCAGTTTTCTGATTTTGATGTAGGTTCCTCATGCTATATAGACCTTATTTAAAAATGAAAAAGCAGACTCCTCCGGCACAGCCCCATTCTGATCTCACTATACAAATCTGTGATAGATCGAAGGAAGTCAGTGACCTAAAGTGGATGTAAAGTCAGTCTGAGTGAAAAAACAGTCCAGCAGCAGCTAACTCAGCTGTGTAGGTGCCTGTGTACACAATTATTACAGCAACCCCAAAAGAAAACACGTATAAGGCGATCACTTCACAGAATATATGTGAAACCTTCCTCATAAATGTTTAAATAGTCAGCATTTTGGTGCAGTCCCTTCAGCAAAAACAACAAGTGCATTAGCAGAGAAGAGAACAGCTTGTAGAAGAGGTAGAGTATTCCCACCTCCCCCTCGTTCTTGCCCACTCCCATGGCTGTGATAACCCTTCACCCTTTCATTCCTTTTGTGCTAATTTCTTTCTTAAGGAGACCACATGCTGCAAGAAAAATAAGCAGTTGGTTAAAGTCAACAACAACAATAAGAATGTGGAAAAATAAGCCCTTAGAATATTGTTAAAAGCCCAGAGGTCATGAGCCCCAGGACAGTGGTGTTCTGGTGCACCTGGAGTAGGAGATTCTGTGGCAGTGGCAAATTTGTGAGCTCTGCAAAGGGCCAAAATGGGGATGCTGATGTTACAGGAATCAGGGAGCCTTTGGTCCAAAAACTGCAGGAGTCATCCCATGATCTGAATCTCTCCCTAGAAACCTCAGAAAAGTTGGCCACTGTGGCTGTGAATCGGTCCCATTCCCAGGTGAACCTGCAAACCGCACAGAGTACCTCCGGGCTGCTGCTGCACAGGATAGCATACACAGCAGCCCTCCTGCGCTAGTGTGGATCTGCAGCTCCATCCCACAGAGCATTGCTACCTGAGGTCTTCAAAGCAGGATGACTGCATTAGAAGGCCACACCTTGCCTCTCAGCATAACTTATTAGCTTGGGCTGAGTAACCCACACATCTAGCTTTACTATTTTCTGTTCCAGAGCTGGGCAAGACAGCAATAACTCCCAGCTCCCTGCACTGTGTCCCACTGTCCCATTAGAACTCATATTTCTCTGTGTGACAAAGGGACAACTCTCAGCTGGTTCTGTTTTTCTGAAAGGCCTTCTTTGTCTTGCACGAGTGTTCTTGATACATAGAAAGCTACTCAGACTGTAATAATGGGGTATGCATAGGTGCCTTTGATGGTTTCCAAAGGTTTTCTGTGCTACATGGTTGAATGTATCTTTACAATGGCGTAGACTGTTTTCTAGAATGTGTTCACACTCTTTCCATGACCATGCAGGTAATCCTAGAGAATACCCTATGTAACCCTGTAATGGTGTCCACTGGGGTCCCTGAACTACAGTATTTCAGAAGCAGTCATCTGTCCATCGCTACTGTGGGGTGGGATCAGGACCTTTTGTGCTTGTGCAGCAGACAGTATTGTGCAACAGTTCCCACAGCGCCTCAGGAAACCAACACTGAGATATGTGTGGTACACAGAAGAGTTGCCCAAAAGTAGACGTCTAATGCCATTTTAGAAGTTCTTATGGGTCACTGTCTGGCTTGCACCTGCTGCTTCAGAAGGTGACAGGTCTCCCATGGGCCCCATGTCGGATCTGCCAGCTCCCTGTGTGTGTGATGGTATACCAGCACAGCTTCCGTGGCACCACAGAAAGACCTGTGTGAAGCAATTGCACTGACAGGGGCACTGGGGCAGCAGAGGTGTCAGGAAACCGGTGGTATCTACAGCAGAGCCAGGAGAAAGAAGAAACCATGAAGGTAACTACAAATAACAGAGGAATGAGCTCAGGGTTACGGTGCTGGGTTAAGAGTCAGGTGGCCTGCATACAGTACCCTGTCAGAAGGTCTTGAATAATAGGAAGCTAATTAAATTATTAAATAATTCCTAAATAATCTTTCTTAGTCTTGCTTTTGCCATCTGTTAAACAAGGGATGGTAATTGCCTCTTTTCAAGGAAGCTATTTTAATGTGGGGCTTAAACTGTTACTGCACGTCTGCACAGTGCACAGTACAATATAGGCTCTTCTTTGTCTTTTCTCACAAATACGAGAGGGAGAGGGAGGAGAGAGGAAATGTTCCTCCTGCACTTCTTCACTTCTTCCATCTCTTTGGTCTTCTTCTGTGGCTTACTCTCTGAAAATCATGGTACAAAGGAAGGATGGCTGTCCTTCATTATACTCTTCTGCAGTTTGCATGTAAAACAGTAGGGTAAGTCCTTATCCCAGCCACCAAAACCACACTGAGTCTCACTTTTTAATTTATCTCTTGATTAGCTGGTCTTTACTAGAACACCCTTCCCTTTTTCTCTAAAACGTTTTCCCCTTTTAAAAGTGTATCTGTTGCCCCAAGTGCCGCTGAAATGAGTGAACGCGTTATGTGGTGCTTCAGGGAATTCCTGAAGAATTGATTCTGTTCTTCTGGGATCTGCATTCTGAGAACTGAGAGCATAAGTGCTGCAAAACCTGTTTGCGAATCAAACCCAGACATTAATATATATTAATATGTGTGTGTGCGCATGTGTTTGTGTGTGTGTGTGTATTAAAGAAAAAAATAAAGGTTGACACAAAGAAAGAAAATGAGAGGCAGGGGAAAAAAAGACCAGGATCCTGAGGGGTTTGGGGTATGTTTTTTTAAGTGAAAGCTAATGGAATCCAATATAACTGCTGAAACCTTGTCATCCTTGCTATCAGTGAGAGCCTTTGAATAAGCTAAATCCTTAATCAGTATAGCCTAAGACCCCAATGACTATGTGTAAAAGTGTTAGTCCAGATAAATCCTTGAAGGTTTCAAAGATTTGAGGAGCACTGGCACTTTCCTGTGTAGTGCCTGCCCTTTGTCCTTTTCTCCATGATGTCATTATTGAAGTTTTACACTCACTATGCATGGTGTAAGTTGACATTGACAGTTTCAACACTTTCACACTGACTCTGGAGGATTGCTAGCTTTGAAGCTATTTGGCCTTAAGCAGTGAATTCTTTTTTTGAGCTCATACTGGCTTATAATATCTGAGAAGGTTTGCATCAGTATAGCCCCAGCTTGAATTATGAGAGGAGGCTGGTTTCCAAGTTGGAACTGATACCCACATGATAGGAATAGAGAACATTATCCCATTTCAGATGGGCAGCAAAGTCAGTGTTCCTGAGTCCCCCTGGGATACAACAATGAGTTTTCATTTTAACATCATAGTTAAAGCAACATCGGCAGCATGGCTTTTCTTGTAATCAGAACTCTGAAGAGCAGTTAGGCTTGGAAGTGACTGTAAGAATATGCACTCTTCTGCCCTGTGATCTGTTTGTTATTAGGCTTTTTGGAAACATCTGTATGGAGCCAGAGGCATATTTCATATGAGTGTAATTCAAGTATTTTATGAAAATAAAAATATAAATGCTGTGTGGTGATTTAGACACATTGAATATCAAAGCACACAAGCACTAACAAGCAGCACAAAGAAAGCAAGCTGTTCAGACGCTTACTTATGCGAGTTGTCCCATGGAACTCAATCAGGATGACACACATGAGCGAAGACTTAAAGACTGGGTCCAAAGCCTCAGGCATTATTGGACCTCTTGGTGGTAGGTTTTGAGAGTTCTCCAGCTGAAGCCAAAGAGACTTTGCTATGTACCTACGTACCTTTGAGGAGCGAGGACCAGGCACCCTTGAGGATGAAGGGCTGTTGTAACAGGGGAGTTAGGGGAGAGAAAATCACGCAGGAACTGTGAGCTGAGTCTGTATCTGTCCTTAACAAAATTTCTAGCTTCCCATGGAATTTCCTGTGAGGGTAAAACATGATAGTGGGACATTCAGCTACCTGAAAATGATTAACTCCACAGGTAAAATGCCATCAGCTAACTTCATTGAATACCAATGGCATGGTGGAGTTCAAAATGCAGTGTTCCTTTTTGCAGCTCTCAACAGACCACATAAAGAGTAAATCCATCTGAAAACCAAAAGAATATGGATGGAATTAAACCTGATTTTTTCAGAATACCTGTTCCAGTCTTTTAAATAAGTATGAAAACCGAGTAAGTCACTGAATCAGGACAAAAGTATTTTCTCCACCTGCATGTACATTTAGCTGTATCCTTTAGCCAGATATTGTGAGCAGTCACAAAGCTTATTTAAACAGCCTTGGATCTTGGTTACAGCCACAAACACAGTTATCGTGAGCCCTTCTCCAGAAATTTTTTGAATCAGTAAAAACTTTTGTTGGATACCCTAATAGGCAATATTTCCCCATTGCAAATCCCAGAACTATGCACAGAACAAGGAAAATTTTAGTTTTTGAGGAGGCACCAAAACCTCAGTACAGCAACAGTGTAGTCGTACGAATGATAAATAAAACTCTTCCACATAACTTTTGGCAGTTTTTCATGCTCTCTGCCCCCACGTCCCAAGAGCTGCCCTTCCCCTTCAGTCTGGATTCAGGCAGGCGAAGTACTGCAGCTCGCCTGGTCCCTGTACCCTCATCGGTGACATGAGACTGTCCTGAGGCTGCCCCACTTGAACTGGTCTCAGGCTGGATCAGTGTCCGGGTGGGAATGACCACACCGAGTTGACACTGATTAACTACAGTCCTCAGGGAGGGGAGGTGGGGAGCCTTCTCAGTAAGAAGAGAGAAAGTAATAGTTGCCAAAACACACACTGCAGCCCTCTAAAAGAAAAGGCTCTTTCATTTTCTTCTCTGGTCAGTTCCACTAACCAGAAGTTATGTAGGATGCATCCTCAGATGAAGCTGTTTCTGTAGCCTGTTCGCCAAGAGGTGCAGGCAGAGTTTCTTGCTCTCCTGAGCTTCAGCTTCTGGAGCTTTTCCATCCATCTTTTATTTTGTCTGAAGGTCAATCTTCCCATATATTATTTATGCTTATAATTTAGGGGATTCAACCTTAATGACTAGTTTTAGAGGGCAAATCCATTTTCTGAGTTCTGGTAGAAAAACACATTTCCCAATTTTTTTGTTGCTTCATATGCTGTCTTGTTAGGACAAATAAATGAATGCTATCAGCAAACACTTCAGTAAAGGTATTTTACCACTTTTGGCCACAACAATCCACACACAAGGCAATAATTTTACATTGATATAAAATCTCTGTAAGGGATGAAATTCTTACCAACAGTATTATGACTTTAATCAACTCCATCTCTGAAATTACTTAAAACTTCCATGAGTGGAAGTAAGAACAGAACTCTATTCACTGATTTTGCTGGACTCTCTTCCACTACAGCTGGAAACTCCTGCATGTGCAGGGTAGTGCGTTGACTGTTTCTGAAGGATGGATGGAATTTTAAGGTCCTGGATAGTGCAAATAGGTGCAAGGAAAAATGACCATCTCAACCAAATATAATCTTATTAAAATGGTGTCAAATGATAACATGCATTTCATTATTTAACTTCACTTGAATACTGGACAAAATAAAATGAAATCTACTGATGAAAGTACTTTTAGCAACATCCTCAGTCAGCATAAAACACCATAAACTGCTGAAATTAGAGGGCTAATACTGAATTTCACCCACACAGAGTAAGGTTGAACAATTGCACTGAATTATCCTTACATCCTGTACAACCTGTGGCACTTCAGTACCAGTGCTCTGGAATCTGCTGGTGTTACTGTATTTATATATTGCTTCTGGCTATCTTCTCAGTAAGCCACTAGAAATGTAACAAAAATCAATACGGGGGAAAAAACCTCTTCTTGCTGCTATGATTTTTTTCTACTTACATACAGCCTATAAGGTTCATAGGAAGACTACCTCTGAAGCTTCAAATCATCATTTTTCTTTTCAGTAACCTAGTTCTAAGGCCCAGTTTGGTTTGCTGATACTTTTCTGGGCACAAAAATATTCTCATGTCTTTCTTCTGAGGAGAGCCATTGTTCTCTTGTAGTGACAGTTTCTAGAGAGGCTGGGTCAAATTATGTCTTAAAGCTGTTTGACATGTCCCTGTGTGACGCTGGTCCAGGACCTGGCCCCTGATTAGGAAAGTTTAGATAAAGCAGCATAACATGTCAAAATCTCTAGTCAGGGCGAATTTCCTCCTCTTGTTAAGTTAAAAGTATGTATTGGATAAGAACTTAGGAATATACATGTGCTGCTGTTGAGAGCTACAATAAAATTCCTATTGACTTTCCATGACAGCTACTGTATCATTTATTATCAAAACCCTCAGTCAGTCACTCAATGATTTCTCTCATCTCCTGACCAAATACTTTGCTACAGAACTACAGTACACATATCACTACTGTCTCCATTCAATGCAGCATGTCCACAGATGTGGGGTGGGCAAATGGGTGACAATGAACAGTAGTGAACAATTTCCCAGCACCAGTGTGGATTGACATCATCCCAGACTTGCAAAAACCTGCTTTTTCTCTAACGTTGCAACCTTTCCCCAAGAGAGAGAGTCTCAATTTACTTATTTATTTTTGCCCAAAATGCAATTGCAAATGGCAAAGCAGCATGAAACATAGCATGCTGCAAACACTGACTAGTCCAAGGTTCCCCTGAGGGGTCTGTATGAGGATTATTTGAGCACTGGTGTGTCTTTATGAGTCAGAAGAGCAACTTGAGGTGGATGTTTAACAATCAGCTACCTTTGACTCTAAGCACAAAAAAGGAATGAGATTTAATTACCTTAGAGACAAGGAAGGATCTGGATCAAATTTGGGGTTTTCATCATCTTGCCATTTTTAACAGAGTGAAGTGATGTGGGGGAGTGGGGCAGAAGACATCTGAAATATTTACAGAGTTTGGGAATAGCAATGGGAGCAAGGTAGGATAGAAGGTTAATGCCATCTTTAATATGGAAAAACTACTCTCTCCCTGTGACATATGCCTATGGGATAGTCTTGATATATGCATGAGTTTGATCAAAATGTCAGCCAGACTTTCATTAGTTTCCACCTCCCCCTTGAATGCTCTTCTACAGTCCAGAAGTTGTCTGCAAGAGTCTAGAAGTGGAGATTATCCAGATTATGCAGCTACAAGGGCACAGTTTTTGGAGAGGGGCAAAAGAAATATGTTAGACAATGCCCCTTCACCCCTGTAACACTAAAGAGAAATGTAAGGCTCTCACTGCGTGCGTGTGCATATGCTCTGACACCCATCTCAGGGCCACGCTACACAGGATGCATCTTGTTGCATCAACCTAATGACTGCAGGGCTTGGCAAAGCTGAACTTTTGGCTAGGAAGAAAAGGGATACCTTGGGTTTTTTAACACCAGAACTGTAAATAATGCCTCTAACTTTGCTTCTTTCACTGTTTCTAGTTAAAAATCCTGCTGTTTTATTCCACTCTGCAGCATGATAGCATAAAAATGTTTAGGGATACCTTAAAGTGGTAGTTGACACAAAGCAAGAGGCAAACCTAAGAAGTACCCAGGTACTCTTTGCTGAGACCCCTGAGTGTCTGTAGCTGACAGTCTTCAAATGTGAGGGACTTACCTTGCCCTCCTGAGGATCAGCGGTCTCTTACAGTATTTGCCTATAATGTCCCTCTGTGTTTCACTCTCTGAAAATCCACCTGCCTTGTTTGGACAGGATTTACCTCATCATATACTAATTTCTCTGAACTCTGGGGTTATGCTTGAGGGGCATCTGAAAGAACAAGAGAAAACCTTCAAAGCAGGCTTCTTGTTAATTCCATAGCAGTGGGATTTGGTTGCCATCTGCTTGCTGAACACTGATAAGTCACATGCAGCTTTGCTGGGATACCTGAGAAGACATCCCTATTGCTCTCCTCTATCTCTGCGTGGAAAGCTCCATTGATTACCCGCGAAGGAGCTGGTGCTAGATAAACAAATAAATGTAAGGCTGTCTCTCAAAGCTTTGTAATATTTATAGTGGCAAATTCCTCAGGCTGCCTTATCACGGACCTGTGCAGCCACTTACTGAAAAATAAGGGTCTCCTGATGTTTTATATATTCCAGAGCCTAACCTCTCCTCAAAATCCACATTGCAAGAGCTGGCATTAACAAGTCAGTGGAGTAGTGAAACACATTTCGGAGTGCCTAGCAGCTGTCCCTAGGAATCAGTGAGAATCGTGTCACCAGTTTATCAACATTATCTTTATTAGTAGTCATAACAATGATTATTATAGTAGTATTTGTTAGTGTTTTACTTAATGAGTGAGCTGCCCCCTGCACAGTGAGCACACTGAGTGTCACCTACATGACAGACAGATTTTTAGAAATGGAATTTGGATTATTCTCACACTACACAGAGAGGATCAGTGTGTGCCCCACACAGTTCCCTGGGGCGTGAAGGAAAGCACAAAGGAATCACAGGAGCACAGGAAGAGGTGAAGATATCTGAGGAAGAACATGGAAGCTGAATTTGCTGCAAAGGCATGGAACCAAATTTTTATGTTACATATAAGAAGATAAGAAGCTTAGGAAAAATTGTGTCAGTGAATCTTGCAGCAAAGTGCAGAGGAGAGGGCCAAAGATAGGCACAGTGTTGGTAGTAAAAGTGACCGAAACACAGTGGAATCGTAGTCTCTGGAGGAAAGGGAAAAGTTAGGGGAATGGAAAGAAGGAATTGTACATTGAGAAAAACATAGTGGGTACCTATGTATATCTGCATATATCAAGCAAAGGAGCATACCTCTGCCTTATCAGTGTATACACAAAAGCCAACAGTCCAAGCCAGGGTTTGCTACAACATGGCTATTCTAAACAAGAAGGAATGGATAGCTGGGAGAGTGGGACGAGAGAGTTATAGCGCATTCGAACAAGAATACAGGGTGAACTTCTAAAGCCTGGGATCACGTATTTCTCACAATAAAGCAAACAAGGCAACTGGCAGAGTTCTATAGGGAAAATGACATCACTGCAGATTTTTAGGGATAATCATTTAACTGGATTAGCCCCAAAGTGCTGTGTCTAAAATCAGCATCCCTGTCTCTTTATGTACTCCAGATGAAACACATTAGCAGAAATATGGCAAGGGACATTCACAATGCACTGTTCTACATTATCAGCATTTTTTGCAAATCTGCAATTAGTCTAAAGGGCCTGGGTAAATTAGGCCTCTTGATAAATGAAGCACCTAGACAGGTCTCAGATTTATTGGATCTAGCTGTCCTGCTGTCCAGAGCCTGTCGGCTAGGCTGTGGAACAGAGATGGTACAGTGGGAAAGTCTATGAAGCCAACATAACTGTGAACTGCTCAGCAAATACTGCAAAGCCCTGACTGGGGATGCTGAATGATTAGCTTTGAAAGTTTCTGCCAGGAATAGTGTTAAGTTTAGGGAGAATGCAACGAATGAAGAAATTAAGACATCCTCTTCAAACTTCAGTATATACGTGTGAAATCCTGTGTTACTGTAGTGACTGGGACAGTTAGTGCCTGAGACATAGATGCACACGTATGTACGGTATGGAAGAGAGGAGAGGAATACTTACTGAAGACAAAGCTAGTATTTTCATATTGCACAAACTCCGGAGAAAAAAAGACGCAGTATTATTAACTCTTATCCTGACCCTAAACAAGTCTATTTCACAAGTGATTATTTGCACTCCTGAAGGGAAGACTGGTAGCTTCTGCTACGTTTTAACCCCTAGAGCCATTTTAAAGAAAGCAGTATGCGACAATAGGACATCTTTGATACATACAGCTATTTGCTTGCATGTACAGCTCTGCTCCTAGCTATTTTAATACCTTCCCCCAGCTAACCAGCCCACAATACAGTTGTTGTCTCCTGGAAAGGAGGAATAGTCTAGAGGAGGGGAGGTGGTATAGGGACTCTCCAGATTATTCTCATTTATATCTTGAGATCATCTGCAGTGATTCCAACTCAAGTGTGGCGACACCTGCCAACTCCTCTGCTGTTGCTGTTGCTCTTGCTGAACTCAGCTGAACAAGCCAGTTAGGATTTTCCAGCAGATGTTCAGATGTTTCTCTTCTCTCCCTCTCTTTCTTTCTTGCCTTCTGTTTTTAAAAGCCCTGCAGGACCCCAGAAAAGGCTCACAACTGTCCCTAGCTTCTCAGAAACAGACCACATCCAAAGTTCCAGCTTTACATTAGTTATTGCAGTGCTCAGATCAGCAGAGTTAATAATTGAGCATAAAGACACTCTATATTGGTTGTAGGAAGCAGGGAAGAGCAGTAGAAGGATCTAAAATAGCTGGACCCGTTTGTTTCTGAAGGAAGTGCAGTATGCTGCCACTCCTCTCTGACTGCTTCCCTGCTCCCTGACCGCTCAGCGTTCTTTAGTAAACCCACATTGATTTTCCTGTCGATAGCATTCCCTCCAATCACAAAGAAACCGTCAGTGCCAAACAAATGGCCAGTGTTTTCCTGCAGCACACTTAGCTCTTCCACCTTGCAAAAAGCTTACTTTGCTGCTGCATCTCTCCTTTCAAATGAGTACACTCTATGTGATCTTAGAAGAAAGAGAGAAATCTCTTGTGCCTACCAGGGACCCAAATTCACCCTGGAAGTGCACAGTGTATCCAATTACGCTGCAGTTTGATCCTGCTACTTTTCAAGGCCTTCTAAATTATGGAATTAAAATGGTTTAGTGGAAAAAAGGACTGGTGACACTAGCAGTGTTAAGAATTTAGAATGTGCCTTCTCATATATTAAAAAAGGCTCTTTGAATATCATCAAAGAGATTTAAGAATTTTTATTCCTTTTTAAAGCTGTTTTAAAACTGATTAGACTTTTTAGAATAGAGTTCATCTTATGTCTATCTGTTGCTCTCTTTCTTTCCCACTCCCTTTCCTCCCAAGTCTTCCCTCCTGCTGATTAATCAAACTTTTCTTTGTTAACATAGGGCACGTCTGCCAAAATATTGTCGTTTTGCCAAAGGCTGAAGCAGGCAGCCCAGCACTGAGACCTGGCACTGTTTTGTGTTAAGGTCTCCTAAACGCTGTAGGTGTAAAAGACTAGGGAGAATCAGCACTTTTCCAACCACTTAGTCTTTCCAACAACAACAAAAATCCCTGACATCAGTCTCGTAGCAATGAAAAAAAAAACCCCACAACCCAAGTGGGGAAAACACAGAGTGAAGCTAAAAGTTTTGGTGTCCTAGGCACTTGAAAAGGATAAAGGAGCCTGCTTGGGAAATGTCTGTGGGTTCATCAGTGGGGAGGTGAGGCCAGATGAATGTCTGTTTGTCTGTGTATGAATGTGCACTTATCTGTGTTGGGGCTGAGGGCATCTGCATCCATGAGGCCTAGCCTATGCAGTAACACCTTGAAAATGTTGACATTCACCATTTGAAAGTAATTAGCAGTACTGTTGTCTTTAAAGTATTCCCTATGTTGAAAATGCTTACAATAATAAACACTAATTGCTTTCAAATGGTAAATTGGAACCACAGCATCAGGGTGGTGTTCCACTTGTGTGCATGAAGGCACATGTATCTGTTTGTGTAGAGAGGCATGTGTACGTATATGTATACATGTTCATGCATCTTCACGTATGTGAAGATATAACATACAATGCACAGCAATGCCTGCCAGAAACAGAGACCGTCTGCATAGGCTATTCCTGTCCAGGAAAGAAAATAAAAGATAAGGTGACTTACACAGGGCTGAAGGCAGAGAAAAGCTGACAGGCTCTCTTGCAGTATTTAAAGGGGAGAAAGCACAGTCTTGTGGTTCAGGCACAGAACTGCACATGTCTGGCGCTGGGACCAGTCCTGCCAAAGCACGTCCCTGGCTGGAGATACCCGGGCTGTCAGGGGCAATCCCCAACACACCAGGGCCCTGACAGAGGGGTTTTCATCAGCCTTGATTATCATCAGGAGGAGAGGTGAAGGGGTCTCCGACTCTTTCTAAACTGTAGGATATGAGGTTGGGCAATGACAAAATAAAGTGTCCAAAGTTAGTAGGTGCTTCTCACCAGTCTAGCTGGTGACCTTTATCCACAGTAGAGGACCTCCTGGGGCTAGCACTGAGGCTTTGTTCATAAATGCTTATCAAATATACTGACATTCTCAGCTGCTCTGAGCTAAGTTGCAAAATGTTCTCACTCCATGAGGGACAGGTTGCTAACAAGCCTGAATCTTTTCTCACACTGGCGTAAATCAGAAGCAACACCAAAACAGTGAACGTAAGCCATGCTATCATCAAACTGGAATGAGTGAGGGGAAAATCATGTCTCATTCTGCTTGTCAGTTAACAGCTAAGTTGGAAATCACATTCTTGGCCCTAATTAAGCAGTTTTAAATGAAACAGAAGTTCAGCTCAGCTTCTTCTTCAACCCCCCCAGTAAAAATGTACCTACCCCACACTGCCAGCAATAATTGGGTGAAATCCTGTGGGACTGTAAAGCTGCAGATGAAAAAACCAAAATCCCCCCCGTAAGGATGGTATAACCATTACCAGCAGTGGCAGAAGTTGGGATCAGAGCTTGCCCTCAGGACCAGGGCTCCCAGAAATGCCCAGCCCTTGCACAATTCTTCCACTGCTCTATAAAAACCAGGGTGAGATCTACTGCAGTCATCCACAGAAGCTGTGTTAGGCCAAACAATGAGTGCTTTAGAAAATCGTCCTCACATGTGTGAATAATAATTGGAAGGCAGATGGGAGATGGCTCTCCAGCATAATGTCTCTCTGTGGGGAGACTTGCAGTTTCCTGCAGAGCAAGAGCAAGCAGGAGGTCCACTGCCTCCCAAAGGCCCTTTCTGGGAGATCCCTGCTCACTTTGATTTGGCAGCAGACGAGGTGGCTATGAGCCCCCTGGGTTTGCAGGGCTGGTGGGTGGATTTGTGGAGCTCTGCTGCGACTTTGGGCTGTGCAATGCAGGTGGCCCATGCCACTCCAAATATTCAGTGTCGGTGACAAAGCTCAGGAGGGAGCCACTGAGGGACACTCTTCCTGGTGGTGGGCTCTCCAAGCAGTGGTACCTGTGGGCTCTCCCTGCAGAAGAA
The DNA here is from genome assembly GCA_013400135.1 of Rhinoptilus africanus. Lineage (NCBI taxonomy): Eukaryota > Metazoa > Chordata > Aves > Charadriiformes > Glareolidae > Rhinoptilus > Rhinoptilus africanus. The sequence continues at coordinate 44,057 of VXBO01013671.1, forward strand.
AGCTGAAGTACACAGGTCCACTGTCACCCCGAGCTAGGCACAGCTCTGGCGTGGACCCACATGGGGCGAGTTCTCCATTTCAGCCTGCGGGTACTCATTTCCAGCTGTGTTTGGGATGTAAATGCTGGAGAAAAAGGCCCTTGGAGTGAGATTCTACTAACTTTTTTAGTAAGGGGGAATCCTTAGAAACAGTAAGGTAACCAAAGGTGACTGCTTGTACATTCCTCTGAGGGATGGGGAAAACAGGCACCCACGCTTGTTACTGTCCCCATGAAAACGTACTCCTCTCCCTCTTGATCTCTCTTCACCTTTGTTGGCTGCTGGCATAGCCTTTAGACACCAGCATTGGCAGAGGCTTTGTATCTCCCCCATTCAAAGTACTGTAAAACATGACCAAACAGGGAATATCAGAGGCCGTTAAACATGCTTTAAAAGTTCTTTAATTTGTTGTATCATGATAACTGCACTTTAATAAAAGCAATCTCTGGTCTTAATAGCCATACAATAAACTGTTATTTATATGAGTCAACGTGCCTGCCTGAGCCTTCCAGGTGTGCCCCAGATTTTGAATCACTGGAACGATCCAGAGGGAGGACGCTGTCTGACAGAACCCAAACAAGGCTTATAAACAGGTGCCATTTTGCCTAGTTGCATCTAGGGGTATGCTGGCTATATTAAGCGCCTGGCACAACATGGCACTTTCAGTGCTTTGATTTATTTCAGTATTACATTTAATTGTTTCCTTCTTGCCGAAGCTTTAACATGCAATGCTTGTAAATATAACCTGCGCCCTCCATATGGCACTCTGGTTTTCCATTTTCAAATGCAATCGTCCTGGAATAATGACTGTGGTATAACTCAATTTGAGTTCTGCTGCTGGGGACTTTATTACATAATGCTTTCTAATTGACCCTCATAGTTTAATAAGACAGAACATTTCGCCAGAACATTGACAAAAGTTATTAATTTTCACTTCAGCAGAGACCAGTGTCCCAATTAAATCCCATGATAATGCCTGACTGACTGACTGACCTCATTATGGCTAATGCTTATTAGTCCTGCAGAGAGGATAACATCACACACTGTTAAAATGCCTAAATGAGCACATACAACTATTCAGCATGATTATAATTTACATACATGACTAATTTTACTCCACCAGTCCTTGTCTGGTGAAACTAATGCCATAAACTCCTGTCACACAACAGGATAGCCGCTGAGAATTTTGAACCTATCATAAAACCAGACCTGAAGTGGTTTAAAAGGAAACAACACCCAGTTAAATCCTACCTGCCTTCTTGAAAAATGATTATAAGTACACATACTATGTGTACTTGAACTGGTAATGTGCTTACGCATGTTTCTTTTTAAAAAGTAATTACTTCATTTTCTTTAATGAACTAAAATAATGGCTGAGATCAAACCTTCTGCAAGCATTTTTACATGCCTTACAGTTTAACTGCTCTTCCTCATGCAGGGCTGTGTTTTCAGATTTTCTTAGAAGCTTTTTAAATGTAGTGTAGGTAGCAATTTCACATTCATCAGAGCCCTTCCCTCTGCCTCTTTTAATAGTTCCTCTCCAGGAAAACACTAAAGCCAAAATTCTTTATTAATATATTATATACTATAGAAAGCATATGTTTAAAATGTCACCTGTTTTGACAGAGCCCTTCTGAAAGGTGAGCCAAAATGTTTGAATACATGAAAAATATTTTATGTGCTTTTAAAAAGAAGAAGAGTAGAGGAGTATGACATATATTTTTATGGAGCATAAAAAGTTCTCACAGCTTTTTCCTGTGTTTTTAAGTTGCTTTAAATATGTACGCCTCACGATATGAGGCACATACCAATACTCCATCCTCAAGATTTTCTGAGGGTTTATTGCATCCTTTTCCCACAGGATTGTGTATTTGACGAAGCATAACAGTGAAACAGACTGTCTCCCAGACTTCGGTTTGTTCAGAGGCAGGGTGATGTGAAGTTTCAGGAGAGGAATTTACAAGACACGACAAGACTCACAGCTGCTGGTAGATGAAGATAAATAGCAACGCCCACTACCACACATACATGTGCAACCTCACCAGGGCCAGGTGATGGCCTAGATTTTCGGGTTAACTTTTTCAGACACACCCCAACGACACCACTGTCTAAGTCCCATTGCCTTCCAGTGAGATTTATCCTCTAATAGCGTATGCCTCTTTGAAAAGAGGACTTCAGAGCCTGGTGGCATAGGCTCAGAGTTCATTCTTCTTCAAAATGACCATGAAAGCGCAACCAAGGTCAGCCACAGCAGCTGCTGCCACTGCATAAACGCTGGATGCATGAGAAAGACTGTCAGGGAGCAGTCCCTTTCCTCATACCAGTCCTTTCAGACATATTACTTTTTTATTCATAAATCGCTTGACTCATGAGACTGGGCTGACTCTTTCAGCCTTGTTTTCAACCACATTTTCTGCTTTCATTGCTTCCAGTCACATACCTCACACTGATGTCTTCAATACACCTCCCCCTCAACCCCCATCTTAATCACATTTCATCTTCTGCCATTGCACTTTGGAAAGGAATATAGCAGACATTGTCTACCAAAATGAAGTGCAAACACAGCAGAAAATTATCTCTCAGACATACACAATCGATGTTTGCATGGTTACAACTGAGCGAAGAATTTGGCCCAGCATGTTTGTAAATAAAACCTGGAAAATGCTGAGAGGTGCTAATTAAGTTGATAGTGTATTCTTGATTTGAAAATAATTATTTGTCTTTTGCCATTTAACTGTCATGTTTAATTTCCAGTCTTGTGTCATGTTCACTAACAACATGACGAGACATAGCATAGCGTGATCCTTCACTGTGTAAAATAAGCCAAGCAATTGTGAATGCGTTAAAGA
>VXBO01013671.1:51368-88658 GCA_013400135.1 Rhinoptilus africanus
AGAACCAGCGAAGACAGCTGTAGCTGCCATGGATGCCTCTAGGTCAAATTCAGCAGTGAAATAAATAGTGGCCAAGGCTTGCTAGAAAATGGCTGTAAAGGGGTACATTTCATGCCATATTTTGGCATTTAGTGCTTTTAATATTCTGTGCGAAGGGAAAGAAAGGTGTGGAACAGTTTACATGAGTGAGAGGGAGTCAGATTAAAGGAGGAGATGAAGGAAGTTAGAGAATGTTATGAGGCTTTGACTACTTTTCAGAAAATTGCACTCCAGCTGTTTGTTTGGCTGCTGCTTATGTCACCAGTGTATTTGCTCTGGGATGCAACTGTCCCAAGACTTGCACACAAAAAAAATAAACTGAAGTTAATGGAACTGACATGCCGCAAGAGACAGGATAATTAGGATCAGGGGGTGGGGTGGAGCAGGACTGGACTGCTTTGCTCCTTTGTTTTGTCTTGCTCATTTATTACCCATTGTATGAAACAGCTGTAATTCTTTAGCTACATATAAATGAGAATTCTGACGATTAATAGCACAGAACTTCAAGCCACTGACTGTTGCCGTGTCTTGGCCTGTAAGGTCTGCCTCAGACACCAACTTAAGGACTAGATGTGTTAATGACTTTGCTTGGGGGTAGGCAAATGTCCCAACATTAAGGTCTGAGGAACTGTGAAGTTTCCACTTGGCCATGGCAGTCAAAATTCCTGATATTATAAGACTTCAGTAAATTCTTTCAGCACACCTAATTTTTTTTTTTTTTTATGTAAAAGGCAATATAAGTATAGTTTGTTCACAGCAGTGCAAAGTCGTCATGAACCGGATTCCCATAACAGTTACAACAGCCTTTTTATTTTTTGACTTGTTTCAATAGAGTTGTTATAAAATGTCTACAATCCATTAGAATAACAATGTCTAAGTATTTAAGAAAGTCTCTTAAGATCAAATTTTTCTAACCTGAATTATTAAATTGAGCTTCCATCTTGCACAAATAAGTAGTCACCTTCACAACACCCAAATTTCCTTATGTAAATCTGCAAATAGCCAGCTAGCTTCTTCATTTGCACATTACCTATGCATGCAAATATACCTTTGAGAATAGCTTCATTTTAATTTTTACGTGTATATATATATATGCAAGAACAGTCAGACTCTTGCTAATGTTATCTATAGAAAGTTGATCAAATGCCAAAAGTTATGTGATTGATAATTTTTTTCCTTTGCAAACACAATCAAAGACACTGAGATTTGTGTACGTTACTGTATATCACTTTCACTGGAAGCAGGAAGCTTCAAAAGGAACTGCTGCCAACAGGACAACAAAGCTCGTGATTTTAACCTTTGCCCTGTGGTCTGTAAGTCAAAGATCAAAGTTACTTAGTTCCAAAGTTGTTTGCATGCAGCCACTCAACACAACACATGCTTTCAAGGAATTTCTTTGTAAGTACAATTGTAATGTGCAAAATCCAGCAAAACAAAGCAGTCACCTATTTTCATGTTGACTGAAGGTTAAAATCATAGGTCACTCTCAGTTTCAGTTTCCTGGGGTTTGGTTTTGCTCTGTCAGATAATAAAAATCGTGCTTTGCAGAGGAAAGTGTGTAATAAATAAATTTAGAAGGAAGTTTAGTTGGTAGTTCCTGGGATTAACAGTACAAGTGTGAATATGAGAGTACTTACACTATGCACAAACTTGGTATGATTGTAATAGTGGCTGCACAAAAGGGGAAGGTTATTGTTACTTTCAGCTATGGTGGGAAAGTCTGTTTCCACAGCAAAGGTTCAAGGGTACTATGCAGAAAAAGATTGCATTCGCTATTTGCTAATTTTTTGTACTGGTGGAGGTTTCTGTGATTTTTTTTTAAGTAGTGACTGAAGGCATGCCATGTACTGCTACTTAAGTGCAGACAAAAGTGGTAGGCAATTTTGTTTGCCTGTCACCTTTAAAAGTGGATTGCATGCAACGTGTGGTATGAGTGGGGAGCACAATGCTGGCAAAGGCCCTCAGTTGCTGCCTGTAGTTATACTGCCTGGCTATCAGTAGAGCTCTGTTGAGCCTGGTGTCTCCTCTAAAGAACAGCAGCTCTAAAACTGCACCACATCCTTCTTGATGACATAGACAGAGAATATCTATTGCGAAAGCAATGTCCTGAAGGAGGACACAAAACACTGATTTTTTTTTTGTCCCTTCGGTGTCAATGAGCAGATTGTGCTGCTTCATGATGTTAATCTAATTTGAGAAAACAGATTGTTCAAAACATCTTGTCATTGCTTATAGTGCTGTAAGCATAAATGTGCTATATTCTCAGAATGCAATTTGCAAGAACCTTGGTTTCTGTGCTTAAAATTGTGCAAGATTTGCAATAAAGTACACAGACGGTTGTTTTGCATTTGTTCCAGTGCCAGAGGGACTGGAAAAAAGAAAAGTATTGTCCAAACCCTAAATTTGGACACAGACTTTCACTAAGAAGCTGAATAAAATTAAAAAAATAGTGGGGTCTTTTCCTATGCCTTTATTAAAAAAAAATAATTTAACAAATATTTTCTTGGGGTAAAGAATAAATTGAGTTTTATCCTTCAGAGAAATCAAAAACTTTCCAGCTTCTAAAATATTTTTGCTTTGCTTCACAAATTGCTAATAGAGTTTTCATTTCTCATTAAGTATTTTAGTATTCACAGTGCCTATTCACTGGATCTGAATCTTTGCAAAGTTTTAAAATTTTTGCGTATCCCACCCACTCATTAAATGTAACCTACACATTCCTAGTTAGCACTGGAATAAAAAGTGTTCAAATACCAAAAGAAGCTCTGGTATTTCTGGCCACAAGTTCAAATATGAAATCTATGAAATCTTGCAGGGAAACCTATTCCAGCTATATTTCCAGGCCAGTTTTGCAGACTCAACAGATGTGGATGGTTCAAATAAGCATCTGGACTTTTGATGTCTGCATAAAACCGAATGCTGGCTTTCTGAGGTTCCCCAGATCTAGAGACCTCCCTGCACCTCTTGACAAATTCTGACCCAAATCTGACCCAACATTTGTAACTGACCAGTACCAGTTGCCTGAACTAAAACGGTGGACAGAAACCATCTCTGTCCTAAAATCTTTTTAGGGTGTTCAAGTCCGGAGGCAAGCCTGGCACTTTGGCTACATCTCTGATTGATATCAGGGGCCAACACTTCAGCTGGGGCAGATGACCATTACACCATTGACTTCCTAGAATTTCTGGATTGCTTTGAAGTGAATTTATTGCTTACTGAATAAAAGTATCCCCACCAACAAATTTTGGGAAGAAAAAAAGAAAAGAGAGAACTCCTTAGTTGTATCACCAGGCTCTGGATTCAATTAATTTGTGAGAGTTGAGAAAAGCCCTTTTCTTTTTTAAACCAGACGTTTATTTTTAACAAGGGATGAAATCATTGGAGAACAAAAACTAAGACATCTGTTGTTTTATATCTGTTTATTGTAAGTGCTTAAATGTGAGTTTGGTTTCACACAGTTTTGACATTGTTGCTTCATTAATAATGATTACGTAATTGCAACCACAAAACAAGCTGTAAGGCTGTAACATTTTCATTACTTATTAGCAAAGAACTCAAAACAAAAGACAGGATCAGCAAGGAGGTAGCAACGATTTTCATGTTGAAGGTGGGTCATATATAGAATTTCACAGCAGCTGTGCTCTGGATCAAGCCGGTGAAAACAATTAATAGACATTTCTGTTAACGAATGTGGTTAAATAAAAAAAAAAGCAAAACACTTGAAGAACAGGTTTAATTCAGTGTAATTTTCAGTAAAAAAAAAGGCAAGAGGAACTATATCAGCCACTGTTGCTGTCTGATAAAGTTGATGTATGTCATGATGATCAAGTAAAAATATTTTTCCGATGTTTTCGGTCATGCTGATTAATTTTGTTTCACTTCTTAGTAAGCCTAACCTACTATTTCTAAATGAGATGAAATTTAAAGCAAAGCACTTAGCTTATTTAAGTCATTGTTTGGAGTACAACACTCCTATGCATATTTTTTTTATTTTCACAATGCTATATAAAAATGAAATTTTACTTTTCTTAAAGTTAAAATTTTGAACTGGAATGTTTAAAAAACATTCATATGTCCTCATAAGTGGAAATTCAAGTTCGTTGCCTCCTGCCACAATATAACTTCACCTGCACAAACTACTTGGAACGGGCAATTTTCTTTTGTAAATTTCCTAGGCAGGAAGAGTTAGCTACATGGTAAAGACAAAGTGTGGTGGCATCAAGCAACACAGTTGTAAATGAGGAAAGCCGATACAGGGAAAGTGATATATCATACCCGTGCAGGTAGCAGAGACGCCACTTCCCAGAGTAGAAACAGACCACAGTGTATAGTATTTTAACCACAGCTCTGTTTTTACGTATGAGATGAACGTATTCTCATTTTTGCTTAGTATTTACATAGATACATAAATTTTCCACTTTGTAGGAGCCGTGCCAGTTTGGACAGTTGCTGTGGTGCTCTGAATCAAAGTAGCAGCCAGCAGCCACATGTATTTTCACCATGTGCTTTGCGGGCTTCAAGATGCTCAGGCCTCTCCTCTATTGGCACCCCTTAAGTTGCCACCCCAAACTAACAATACACTGGGCACATAAGCTTTCCTAAGCAGCAGTAAGCCCACGAGAAACAGAAGTGCTCAGTGTACAGCACATCTGTAATTGAGAACACAAAGTTTAAACCAAATGAAAGCCAACATGCTGTGGTGTTATATCATCAAAACTTTGCAGGCTCAGATGGAAGGACTAGGGAGGATTGGCAGGCATTTGGAAACAGAGCTGTAATAGAGAGAAACAGGGAGTCTTAAAACTGAGGATGGAGAGCAATTGACTCTGTTAATGGAAACACATGCAGTATTAAATGAAAGTGTTCCGCACCTTCTTCATAAGGTGGCACTTGGGAGCCCAGTCTCTGCGTCCTGTAGGGTATGTTTCTAGCACAGTGTAAGGGAAAAATCAGCTGTGTGAGTTCAGCTCTGGTTAATGGGACCTGTGTTCCTAATCCATGATGTGCAGTGTAAAATATTTACCTATGCCTTTCTAGTGAGGCTACTTACGTAATGTCAAGGGAGGAAGTAGCCAAGGGGAAGCTGCTTTATACCAATTAAATGGAGAAGAATTGGATGGAGGGCAATTCAATGTATTCACCTTTACAGGGAGATGTGCGTTTAGACATCTCGATGGAACATTTTTTAATGAAGAACTAAACTTCACACCCTGCGTATGTCAGAAAGGGATAGCTGAGGCCCACAACACTGAATTTCTCTCTGAGGAAGGAGACTAGTGTGCAGTGTAGCCTCCTGCTGGGTGATATATTTACCTTATCAAGATGCTCACAGAGAACTCTGTAAGCATGTGTATTCATAAATCACTTCACCTCTGGACTATTGATGGGAAAATGTTACAAGGTTAGAAGGTTTAGAAAACACCTCCAAGTATGTTGAGGTTTTTGTCAAAGTTTATCAGGTTCTGTCTGTCCCTGTGGAGTCTTCTTATTCCTCCTCTTCATCTTGCTTTTAAACTTTTCTCCACCCTCCTCCCATTCCTCTCATTCTCCATTTGCTCTTCTCCAGCCCTTTCTTCAATTTGCTACAGTGCTGCAGCTCCCATCTCTACGCACAAACAGCTCTTCTGCAGATCTTCAATCCCAGTTCACACTGAAGGGGCCAAACCAGAAGATTGTTTAAGATACCAGTAGCTGTGTAATATATCAATATCTTTAGCTACTTTCACCCACTTTCCTAATGTACAATTCAGTCTAAGTTGGAATAATTAAAGCTCTGAGGACCTAAAAAAAAAAATCTAATTAGGTATTGGGCACCTTTGTGCATGTTGCATCAACAAAAACTTTTCCTCACATTGGAAGAGGAAGGCTTGGATACCATGTGACTTATCACCTCTGATGATGCCCCTGTGTATCCTACATCTATAGATCAGAAGCCTCTCAAGTAGATGCTCAGTGGAGCACCCACATACTATCAGACCTGACAAAACATTACTATGGATATTGGGGGTTTTAAAAAAAAAAAAAAGAAAAGGAGAAGAAGAAGAAGAAGAAGAAAAGAAGAAGAAGAAGAAGAAGAAGAAGAAGAAGAAGAAGAAGAAGAAGAAGAAGAAGAAGAAGAAGAAGAAGAAGAAGAAGAAGAAGAAGAAGAAGAAGAAGAAGAAGAAGAAGAAGAAGAAGAAGAAGAAGGAGAGGAGGAGGAAGAAGAAGTAGAAGAGGAAAAGACCACAGTCACAGGATAGGGAATAGCTATAAATTTACTACATTTATCCCAGATCTCAAAACAGTTCAGACTTGTGCCTGTGCTTTCATTCACAACTGTTCAATTATTCTGGTTCATTATGCACAGTCCACTGTAGGAAACAGGATTCAGATGAAACTCATTCTCATCAATGAAACGCCAGCTCAGGACACAGCTGGACAGCTTTTAGGCCCACACTTTGGCATCAGTGGAGTTACTCTGCATTTTCAAGGGTGTAAATGAGATCAGAATCTGGCCTGCACTGTACCACTGCAGTCATACTTGAAAGCTGAGCTAAGATTCACAGGCGAGAATGTGCATGTATCTGCCAAGCCTATCAGCTTGTTGAACCTCGGGTTACATATGTTTGCAGATTCTCTACATGAGCAATAACAGACACAATCATCTGCTGTAGGACAACTGCAAAAGCTAATCATGTACACTGAGATCTGGTACAGTTTCTGCCTCCTGTGATGTGTGCAGCTTTTTGTCCCTAATGTCCCTCTAATTTTTCCAGGAAGCAACAGTCATCCAGACCAAGAATGACCTGCCAGATGCTTCCATCCAGCTCCTTCAAGTAAAGTCAGTTTAGGCAGAGGTGTTGAGGAATGGCTGCTCAAGCAGCTTTTGCCTGCCATACTGCCATGCCAGAGAAGATTGCCACTATTCCCATGGCATAAGAGAGGATATAGCTGCTGGGTGAGTGGTGAGCAGCCAGCTATAGAGAGCAAACAGGGAAAGAAAAGGCTGCAACTCTGGGTCCTACCTCTGCATTTGTCAAAATTATCTTTCCCCCGTGATCTACCCTTGTTCTGAAATCTGTAGTAGGTTGCCCAGGGCACACCCACAGTCTACTCTCTTATGCACACTTTTTCTTTTTTTTTTTTTCTTTTAACTCTTTTATTTGTTTTCTACATCTCAAAAGAAGCCATTCAGAGAGACGCTACACAACAATACATGCTCTCTCACAAGAAAATCCTTCTATGGACCTTTGTCTTAGGAGCAGTATCCACTACTTCCACAAAAAAGCTGGGAAACCTGAGAAAGCTGGATAAAAAAGAAGTTTTGCACACTGCTGTAAAGACAAGAAGATGAAAAATTTGAGAAAGGATTGCCTTACGTTCCTTCCCAAGCCCTTCCCTGAGCTATAGTCACCTCCCTCAAGAAGCTTGAGACAGACCTGAAGAGAGTGAAATGGTAAGTCTTGGAAGGTTGCAACACATGGATGTCCCAGCGTGTTGCTGGTCAATTGCTCAACTTAGTACCTTTGACTACCTGATGCAACCCAGTCTGACTTCCATGCAAATAGATACAGCGAAGTCAGGAAAAAAGACAAACTTCCTTTGGTATTTTAAGTGGAGGATGTCATATCTTCCTTAGGTTTTTTTTGAAAAATACCACAAAATTACACAAAAAGAAGGCAAAATTAGGAGTGATCCCAAGAGAACATAAGGAATAATGAAGATCTAGGGAGATATCTCAGGTTTTATAATCAAAAGCCTTCCTCATCCTGTAACCCCAGGACAGGCTGAAAGGTGAGCAGAGTTATCTTGAAGAAATCCAAGGACATAGCTTTATTCCAATGAAAATCTGAAGTACTTTTCACATATTTGTTTCCATAAGCTATTTCAATAGCCAATATTCTATGTTCTTATTCTACCCTCATGAGCTCATTCTTGCCAGTGCCCAGCTTTAGGCAGCTGCCCTTTAACTGTGCATCTCTTTTAAGCTACTTGGGCAGCGGGGAAAGAATTTGTTCTGCCTTCCCATCCACTCCCATTCAGTTAGGACATATAAAGACTTAGATTGTGACCCTCTCTTTCCATCTGTGGCAGACTGCAGGGGCATGGAAGATCAGGAGAAGTAATTCAGTTCCATAGCAAAGCTGTAGAACTAATGGTAAGCAGCCTGAGGCAGCAACAGGAGTTTTTGGGCAAGAAAGGAAAATGAAGAAGACTGCAATATCTATGGAAGTGTATAGAAAATTAAGTGAAGAAGGTGGGTGGCTATGTTCACCTCCAGGTTCATCAGGAGTACTGGGCTCTGCTGGGGGTGTCAGCAAGACCTACATTTCTACCCCACCTCCTCTGCAGGGCTGCAGCAGTTATTCTCATCACAAAAAGCAGTGTCTGCAATGTAGAGACCCACAAGCCCACTTGGAGGAACACACAGACAATCACACTGTCCTTGCCCACAGGGGCCGCACCAGCATCATCCTACTGAGCCACATTCCTGTGCAAATGACACTGCCTCCCTGGTCCTGGGGTCCCAAAAATGCCACACACAGCAAACCTAAGAAAGGGGTGGTCATGGTCATAGGGAGTTCATGACACCTGTATCTCTTGTTGATGCGTGTAGGCTCTTCTGGGACAGATTTCCCTGCTCTGCCACAGCAAAACCGCCTCTACTTATTTTTTACCATTCAGCTATGATGGAGTGGGAAACTAGGTGATTCCCTTCTCTCCTCAGAAAAGTGATTGCTTCAGCAAATGTTCCTCCAGGCAGAATGGACAACCACTCCCTGTACAACCAAATACAAGATAAACACAGGTGCATCAAGCAGCCAGTCTTTCCTACCTCACCTAACATCTTTGCTTTCTGCCTTGATCTGTGTTCTTACATACCAATATAAATTCTTTACGAAACAGTCCTACAAGATTTGCATCCCTGAACTGCTGTCTCTCCCTATAGAAACTAACAAATTACCTAAAGAGTAGGACGTGCACCAGGCATGCCCCATCCCCCCTGAGCACTGTGTGGAAAGGTGGGGAGGAGACGGGAGAGAAATGATACGAATAAAGACCTTCCCCAAGGGTCTGGAGTCCAGAGAGGAGACACATGCTATAAAGTGGAAAAATACTTTATTATTGTCATGTGAAGAAACCTCTTCACATTGTGAAGTGCAAGCAAGCTGAATTAGCTTCACAGAGAGAGGCTGCTAGCTAGGAGAAAGCCCTGAAAGCCAGCCCACACGTAACAGCTCTCCAGAGACTGCCTGCCCTACTGGGAGACCAAAAAAGCAAGAGAAAACATTTAAAAGCAGGCCATCCCTTCTCACTGGGAGCTGGCTCAAGTAAGCCAAAGTGCAGTCGCAGTTCAGAGGGAAAGCCCCCACCCCTTCTTTATTGGGCCATCTTCAATTTGGCACGGGCCCACGTGGGAGCAGGGAGACGACTCCCCACCCCCTGCCTCTGTCGCTGGGGCACGGGTGGGCGCAGCGGGACAGACCACCCTGGCCTGCATGGGCCAGCTGGAAAACCTCCGAGTCCGCCCTGAGGCATCGCGCCCAGGGGCCCCGCTGGGGCTACGGCCTGGGGCGGATTACTTGGGGAAAGACAGGGAACATAAACACCGGCTTTGTTCTGGTCTGGCCTTCAGAGGCACGCGAGAGACAGAGAATTTCCCCCCGGCGGTGGGGTCCTCCTGTGTCTGCGGAAGCAGAGCAAACAAAACCGAGGGCTGTGAGGCAGCACAGGTTTTGGGCCACCAGTCGGGGTGCCAGGTCTCTGCCCGTGGGCCGGTTAGAGAGTATGGTCTGGAAGAGGAGGCACACAGCACGTCCTGCCCCAAGAAAAAAATTAAAATAATAATTCAAAAACCCCACTGGAAGCCACAAGGCTCCCAGGAAGTCTCTGCTTCTTACCAGATGGCAGGACAACCACTCCTTTTGCTTCCCTCACCCTCCACCAGAGCGTGCCGGGGTTGGGGTTGCCCCTGGTGCCGGGCTGCTGTGGGTGAGACCCCGCGCGCGGTGGGGCACCCACGTGCCGTGCAGGGTGCTTCCTGGGTGCTCTTGTCCGCTGGTGCCTTCCAGGCACGATTTGTAGAGGTGCCTGGAGTCTGTGAAGGATTTCTGGCAGTGACAGATGGACACAGGAGGGAGTGGGTGGTAGCACTCCTGCTGTCTGGCCCACCCTGCTGGGAACTCAGGTTGGAGACACTTGTGAAAGACACTCCTGATGAACGGCCTCACTGGGACTCACTTGGAATACGCTTCTGGTGGACCCCATAAGCCGTGCAGACCCCCAGTAAGCACCCTCTTGCTTGCCCACGCGGACTCAGCAGGATTTAGCTGGCTAGGCCTGCACGAGGACACAGCAAGGTCTCCGTGGGGCTGGGGTAAAGAGGACAGAGAAGGGGCTGCAGGCTTCTTCGGCTGGGTGCTGTGCTCGCTCTGTGAGACAGTGCAGGCTTCTCTAGACATAGCTGCAGGGCAGATGTATCTGCTTGTCTCGTCTGAGTCCCACACGTGGCCAGCAAATACTATTCCCAGGCAGGCTTGAATCCCTTCCTTCTCTTATCTGTAAAATCATGGTGACACAGAGGAGATGGATAACGATAAATTCTCTCTTTTTCACTGTAAGAACGAGGGAGTGGCAAATGGAGTTAGTGGGAGGTACGTTCAAAACAAACACAAGTTGTTCACACAACGAGTACAAAGACTTCTTCAGGAGCAGGACCAAGTCTGGGGAATTCTGCAATCTTACCAGCTTTGGGGGTAAAGGATGGCAGTTTTCCACAAACTTTAGGGGTTTCTTCTAAAGAAAAGCAGCAAACCAGCCTAACTCTGACGATCCACTATTGCTATGTGGATCCAGCTGGGGTAGCCTAGATGTTTTGCTCTTTACCCACAGCCCTCTCAAGTACCTGGCTAATTCCCAGCTCTGCTTCCCCCAGTATAGGTTAGGAGTGGACCTGCTGGGGAGTAGCTCTGAGGAGAAGGATCTGGGGGTCCTGGTAGACAGTAAATTATCCATGAGCCAGCAATGTGCCCTTGTTGCCAAAAAGGCCAATGGCATTCTGGGCTGCATAGGGAAGAGTGTGGCCAGCAGGTCAAAGGAGGTCATTCTCCCTCTCTACTCTGCACTGGTGAGGCCACAGCTGGAACACTGTGTCCAGTTTTGGGCTCCCCAGTTCAAGAGGGACATGGAACTGCTGGAGCGAGTCCAGCGAAGGGCAACTAAGACGATTAAGGGATTGGAGCATCTCCCTTATGAGGAAAGGCTGAGAGAGCTGGGACTCTTTAGCCTGGAGAAGAGAAGGCTGAGGGGAGACCTTATTAATGTTTACAGGTATCTAAAGGGTGGGTTTAAGGAGGATGGAGCCAGGCTCTTCTCAATGGTTCCCGGTGACAGGATGAGGGGCAATGGGCACAAGTTGCAACATAGGAAGTTCTGTTCAAATACATGGAAAAAATTCTTTACGCTGAGGGTGACAGAGCACTGGAAGAGGCTGCCCAGGGAGGCTGTGGAGTCCCCTTCTCTGGAGACTTTCAAGACCCCCCTGGATGCAGCCCTGAGCAATGTGCTCTGGGCAATCCTGCTCTGGCAGGGGAGTTGGACTAGATGGTCTCTAGAGGTCCCTTCCAACTCTGAAGATTCCGTGATTCCTGCAGGAAAGAGTCAGAGTTAATGTCTGACAGGCACACAAGTGTCCCTCCACTTAACCCATAGTCTATAGCAAAAAACCAATCAGCAGGTATGTGAGTGGCTCTAAATAGTTAATTGCAGGAATATGTAAGCAATTTTGACATCTCAGTCATCCCCATTTCCTCAGTCTTATCCTGTAGCTCTCCGCAGAGGAGTCATTACAAAAGGCTGTCTGCTTTCAGTTCAGCTGTGAATTGCAGGACCCAAGAAATTATCCCAGGAAATTATTATGCAATTGATTTGCTGCAAGTTCTGACTTAAAATAAAAAACAGAAAGAAGGGAAGGGAGGGAGGGATCTGAAGGAAGGAAGGAAGGAAGGAAGGAAGGAAGGAAGGAAGGAAGGAAGAGCAAGAGAAAAGCCAGAGCTCTTTTAGCCTCCCTGTGAGGTCTAGAAGGTTTCATTACCAGTGATAATTTAGCTAACAAACATCTGACCTGAATCAGCTTATACAGCTATTTGGTCCTTTTTTCACTTTAAAAATAAATCCTCCAGCCCCAGTTGGATAAGCTTGCATGGCAAGGGAGATTTAATCCATACCAAGATTTTGGTCAGATATTTTTCAAACACTGGCATAAATTTTTAATTTGGACTTTGATATCGAAGCAGGCCCAGCTGTAGTCCTCCTGGGGATCCTTCCAGAGGCCTGGACTTTGAACAGGCTCTGCAGCAAACAGCAGAGACTACTGAAAATTCTGACGGCTAGTGTTGAACCACTGAGCACTACAATAAACTGGAAATCAACACATCGTCCCACTTGGAGGGACTGTTTAGAAAGAGCTCCTCGAAGGAGAACAAATGGAAATATTGTACATAGAGGCAGGAAATGCTGGTGCATTTGTGTCTCCATCTGGGAAATATTCTGGGAATGTTCTCAGTAACACAGGATTAACACCTTGAAATGAGAAAAGCAAATAAACACGACTGGGTACGGTTTCATTATTTGCTTCATTCTGTTTTGATTTCCTCTTCACATTGCATGCACTATGTACACTTCTCTTCTAGATATGGCCCTACATAACCATATGTTAACTCCTTGGATGCTGACCAATAAAACAATCTAAAAATGGGTTTTTCTTTTCCTGTAGCAAGCCTAAATCTTCTTAGATCTTCCAAGTTGTCACTTCACTGCAGGTTGTGGCCAGCTGCTCCTTTGTGAAAGAAGCAAGTCGAGAACTTGCAACATCTTAAAGATATTTTCCTGCTGCTTGAGGTCCGATACCCATTAGAAGTGTCAGGCTTTGATATGCTAATATCTGATCTTACCAGCACAAATTAACGCTAGACACAACTCCTTGTACAGTCATTATGGTAAGTTCAGCACAACCTTGCTGATCTTGAAGTTTCACTAGAAAATTGCATTTTGGATAAACAGAGAGATCAATGTCACTACACCTTGGTTAATTAAGAACATTTGAATCACCTGGGCTTGAAGAAAATTTGACCACGCTATGGCAGCCCAACATTGAGCTGATGTGGGGAAGTATTTGCTAATCTTTCTCGGACACCACATAGTCTCTTTTACCTTTAGAAGAGGGCAGATTCAGCTTCCCTTCTCAAGGTCCTAATGGACTGGAATCCTTCAAATTGGTTATCATGTTTCATAAAGGGTTCCTTAACCTTTTCCCTCCAAAATAAAACGTATTTTCCTAATGATGAACTTATAATGCACCATTGAATCATCATATGTCACTGCGAATACAGAAAAAGATTTTATAGGGCTGAATGGAAATATATCAGAAAAATTATCTCAGAAGGGTGTACACCACCTTTTTTTTCTGTTGTGCCAGTCTTTAACCAACCATTACATGCGTGGTGTTTCATGAGCACCAAATTCACTAACAAGAATAAAATGTAATAAGAGATGCCCACTACAAAAAAAAAAAAAAAANGAGGAAGAGCACTTTGTTTTTAAAGACTTTGGCAATAATGAAAGGTGCCAGACTGGAATCCCTGGAGATTCTTATCACCACTGATTAATACACAATGCATTGTCAGCTTCCGCAGGAAAATGACATCTACTGTTCTGAGAAAAGATAATTTGCTGCATAGACCTTCTTGCTAAAACAGTTGTGGTCTGCTTTTGTGATATGAACTCACATCTCCAGGAGCTGGACTGTGTCCATGAGCTCACTTCAGTGGTTCTGAAATGACAAGATATTTCAATAATTATTAGCTTGATCTGATCTGAAATGGCAAAATGTTTTCCGGCTTATGATCAAGCCCACAGATGGTATGGTCCACTGATTACCTGTTTTTGTGGTACCTGCGTTGGAAAACTGGATAGCCTCAAAACAATCTAAATCACTTGAGTTTAATCTCTGCTCATTAAGCTCACCAACCATATTTCACTGAAGATCTTGATTTTCTCGTTAATTTATATGTCAGGTCTGTCTGCACAATACAGGAAAATCCCTTCAAACAAGCCAAAGTTCTTCAAAATCTGGTGTTGTGGAGAGGGCCAAGAAACTACTGTAAATGGAAATTGGGCTCTCCAAAGTAGCTGACTTTATGCAAAGCAGGCAAGTGCAGTCAAAACACTTACAGCAATCAATTGAAGTTGTTGGGTAAAGTTTTTTCCATGTCCCATAAATTATTGAACAGTTAATTTCGTCTTTGTGCCTGCAAGACATTCTAGCTTTAGGATGACAGCTTTATCCATTAAAGGGAGTGTGGTGACAGCAGTACAGAGAGTGCTGAGAATGCAGCTGCATTACCACTGAGAAATACTGGGACACATCAACATCTTAATCAATATGCGAGAGTCAATTACTGGGGAAGCACGAGGCTTAAGCAGGATCTGATTATTAGGTTCATGTTTAGTCCACCAAATGGATGAAATCAATATGAAGCTGAATATCATATAGAAAATACATAACCATCCACTCTTATCTAACCTTTCTCCCCTCCTTATACCCTCCTGGGCCAGATTCACACATGCCTCTTCTCTCTCTTTTCCATATTGCAAGGGCAGATTGCAAAGCAGGCAGAAAAAAGGACAGGAACAGAACAGATTGAAAAGGGCCAAACTATGTCTTCAGAGCCAAGGAGACAATCCTTGTATGTTTCCAAAGGTACATTTCTGGAGATAAATATCCTTCTGGGGAAAAAAAGGTGTAATCCTTCAGGAACAGTGTTTCTGTTTTCCTTTCCTTTGGAGGATTCAGCAGATCAAGACACTTACTTAGTGTTGGGAATGCAAGCAGTAGAGAGCGCTGGTTTTTTACAGAAGGGAGCTAAGATGATATGTGGGTCACGCACTGTCTAGATTTATATTCTAGGTAGTTTCATTGGTTGGAAAAAAAGATGAGGATGCATGAATGGAAAAAAAGAGAATAGAATTTAGTTACTTAATACTTTTAATGCAGAAGTGACCTCAGATATTTTGTCTGCTCCCTATGCTTGTCGATTTGATTATTTTTTGGTAGCAAAGTCTATGGAGCTGAATCATTGCTTTTGCAGGCAGCACAAATACATTTAGTAGCTGGTTTCGCTAATAGCCAGGCATTTTATGTCCATTTTTTGGCCAGTTGTGGTGGTTCCATTTTAGAAGGAAAGGTTGGAAGGTGACTGAATATTGGGAACTGAATCCTTCACTTGCTGAGGCATCTGGATTTATATTGGAAGCAATTCTGTCTTTAAGTCCTTGAAGATTCAGAAATGTATGAAAAAAATAGCAATTAAGAAAAGTGGTTTCTATAAAGAACTGTGAAAAGAATGAACAGTTTAATCGTATCAGGCAGTACAAAAGACTGTCTATGGCAAGTACTTGTTACACTAAGGTAAAGACCTAAGTTTGGAAAAAAGAACAAAGACAGTCTTTACGGTAGGCACTACGGACCTGCCCTGAAGTCAGCTGTAATGCTAGGGTTCACTTCCATGGGGTAAGGTCAGACTATCTGCTTAGTCTTCAAAGTCATCTTCAGGTGTGACTGTACTCTCAGTGACAACCCTGCAGAGCAGAGGGAATAGAAAGCCTTGGTTCTCCTGCATAGGGAGGCCTTAGCACTGGGATAATCCCTGAACTTAGACAAAAAATCCCCAGTCTTGGGTGACAGAGAATGGCATGGGAAACAGAAAATGGGGAAAGTGTGGCTGGAGAGCACAAGTCACTTGATATCTGGCATTAGGAGGAGCACAGCTGACTAACTCAGCCAGTGTGGACGGGTCTGAAGGTTCAGGGCAAGAGTCTGAGAAACCTGTTTCTGCCTATGCAGAGTGGAAAACTGTTGTGTGTTGAGGACATGAGTATGCCTGGCAGGTACCTGGTAGGTACACCTACTTTTTTGCTACCAAGTAGGTAATGAGAAAGCAGTGTAAAGCAGCAGTTTCACGGTGGAAAACGTGTGTCCCAGAAATTTGAAAAGCAAACAAAAATAGGCTGATGTCAGCCACTGTGTGGAACTTTCTCACCTTTGTTTTTATCAGAGAAAAAAATGTGAGAAAAAATTGGCAGTGTAAAGGGATATTGAAAGCATGACATATTTGTCTGTTAAGTATAAATATGAACAGCTATGGAGATCTGGTGCTATGGTGCTAGGTTTTAACTCCAGTAACATTCATCTAGTGCCAGGAAACACTAGATTTAGTACCTGAGGGATTGCAGTCTCAAATACCTTCTGCATTTTTTTTTAATATGCTGCCAAGAATTTAAATTGGTAAAAGCTGGGGACTGACAAAAACTTGATCCCCAAGAGCTTTTCTGGCACAGGTTTATCAGGGAATATGGTACCATTATTTTTATTATAATTATTTTTTTTGGTGGTGGTCGGGGAGCTCATTTATAACTCTGTGACTTCTACTCCCAGATGTATTTTTAAAAATCTTAAATAAACAAAGGGTTTGATTTTCTTGGTGGCGCTAGGAGCTGTCATTCATTTTATATACAATATGCCTTCTTGGATTGTAGTCATTTTAACATACTTCTTGAAAGTTCAAGAGCAAGCAACAGAAAAAAATACTTACTGTGGGGTACACTTTCCCTCCAAACCACTACCACCCATGTGGTGCCTCTCATTCCAGTGAGAGATGATGTTAAAACATGTAGGAAAGTAAGTTAGGCAACTCTCTCAGGCCCAGTCCTGCTTTCACTGGAGTCCACAACCAGCATGTGTTTTGCAGTACACATGTAATGGGAACAGGCATTTCACTGGGAAATGTGGGCTTGCAAAGGAAAAGCTGGAATTCGGTTGCAGATAGACATCTAACAAAATGACACTTAACCTTTATTCGATTAATAGTAACCTTTTAATCTTCTCACTAGATAGAAAGTCCCTGTGATGCCTGAATGAGAAGAGAAGCCAAGAATCCCTCTCTTATATTGCAGTTGTGACAGAAGGACCCAAATTAATTGGTGTAAAATTTAGATTCGTCTTACAGCATTGGGTAGGAAAGTGAAGGGGGATGTAATTTGCATGCTGATTGTGCTGTCTATGCCACAGGCCTGGGAAACTACCTTGTTCCCTCCAGTGGAGACTGCTAGGATGGTTTCAGTGCCAGCTCTATGAAGATGAGGAGCGCTTTCAGCCTTCAGCCACTACCTTCAAGCTTTAGGCAGCTGACCTGCAAATCCTTTACATGTATCAAGCAATCAACTACAAATAGGTTTAATCACTTACTCAAGGTGATCTAGCAAATAAATAGAATAGAGAGTAACATCACAGAAGTTTCTGATTTCCAGATTTATGTTCATTTCATCAGGTCAGGTTGCAGCCAACAACAGCATGTATGAAACACAAAGGTAATATATGCAATGCTATCTGTATGGTCCCACATTGCTCTCACATGCCATAACAAGATCTCCCTAAATGTACTTTCAAGTTCACTCAGTAACAGTTTCTAGGGTTTGGTGGGGGTTTTTTTTGTGAGAAGAGTTTGTCATTTTGTCCCCTGAACAGACAGAGCATGGCTTGCACTGCCTGGAATGCCTTCAGTTTTACTGTACAATTAGGTAAGATTTCTTTGGACTTGTACTCTTTCTGATACCTGCGGTATGGATAAACTATCCATTGGATTATTTTTTTCCCTGTAGCTCAAAATACAAGATAAAATTTCTTCCACCTGTTGGAAAAAAGTAAATATTTTCTGTTGTGTAGAAGCTATGTGGGTTTTGGTCTTCTCTTGCATTTTGCTGTTAAAAGAACAAGCACAATAGTTTTCTTATTAAAAGAATTATTGCTTAGGTTTATAGTATGCCTTTTACCTTGAAGGAACACAAAACACTTTTCAAATTGCAGCTTGGACCTGGCAAGCTTCTGTGCCCTCACAGCGTCCCGTTGACTTGAATGATGTTCCCAACACATAAAGATTTCTCCATATGGATCCACTTGCAGATCTGGCCCTCAAGGCACAATTTGTCCTTATGCCAAGAGAATAAAAGCACTTTGAAGAAAGGAAACTTTATACATTTCAGCTCAGAGTTTCCACCTGGGCTTTGTTCCTTGTGGAAGGAGAGAGGTTATGAGCTTCCAAAAGCGATGGGTGTTCTAGGATCTGCCGAAGAGCCTAGTGCCAGCGCCTCGTTCCTTTCTGGCCCTGCCACAGCGCTGCTTTGTGAGTAGCCATGTTGCTTTTTCTGCATACTGCTGCACATGAAAGCTACCTCTCCTGCACCCTCCTTCCGTTTGGCTGAGTAGGCGCACCCACATATGCATGTGGCATGCATTCACCACCTGTGGCAGAGAGGAGGATGGGATTATTCCCCTTGCACAAGGGGACGCTGGCAGTGCTGGGTGTGACAGTACAGCAGCTGAGAGTCTGTCCCCAAAGCAGGAAATGTGCCTCAACACTTGACTGAGCATAATCTCAGCAGAGGTCCCTGAGCGGTGTTCTGCAGAACTGAGTGATGGGGAGGATGCAACTGCAGAGTCAGTACCTTCCCCAGTCTCCTTCCCTGAGGTGTAGCGTATGGATGTGTTTCTCCTGCTCTCCAAAAGCAGAAATAATTCCCAAGCGCTTTATAAACAGTGTTCAGTCTGTATTACACCCTATAAAAATTCAGCCATCCATCAACAGGGTGATTTGATAAGGAAGCATTGTCCCTCATTGGCATCACAAGTGGAATTTAGCAGGTTTAATACCAGGGAAGTTTAGTTAGTATACCAAGATTAATATCCCTACTCAGTAAAAATTGCATAAAATATCTGGAGACTACAGGGACAAACAGCTTCACTTTAAGCTAAGTTCCAACTACAGTCCATATAAAAGCCCTAGACATATATTCATCGCTTCCTCTGTGTAAAGGTCATACCCACCCATTAGTATATATAATTGGTCATGCACTACCTATGCAAGTGTATAAACTGCTAGCATAATTTCCTGCAGAGTCTTCATTTACACTGACATTTTCTGTTGCAAGTAGGAAACAGATAGGTCCACGTCATGATTTGGGGGTCTGAAGAGAACACAGGTCTAAGGACCATGACTAAGGATTAAAATCATACCAAATGAGTTGCAAATTAGCAACACAGGGAAAAAATTCTCAAATTTGGACTTCTGAAAATCATTTGCAGGCGTAACACAGTGCAGCTTGTCCCTACACTAAATTTATAGTGAATTTGTGGTAACTTGCAGAGTAGCTCCTTTTATGTAAAATTATTTAACAAATGATTTCACACTGTTATACAAATAGCCGGTATATACTTTTGCCTGTTAATAGGGGCCCTTTGTTGCTCTGGATATGTAAAATACTCTATCAAAACAAATACGTAAAAGGGTATTCTTTTAGAATATATTTAGTCAAAGAAACATGCACATCCAGCTAAATCCCGTGTTCAGTTTTCTACTTGAAGCATGTGTTCATTAATTGCTTGAATGTTCCACATTGTCATAACTAGCTAGAAGCATCCTAGCTGAATATGCTCCACACAATCACCTCAGATCAATGCGGTGGTAGGTCTCCTTTCATCCCTAGTCCAATAACCCCCCTCCAACAACAGAGGTCCTTTGCAGGCACAGGGCCCTGATTTATGTTTAATGCAGCAGTGTTTTTACTGCTTTTGGCACAAGATTTTTGAAGAGGTGAAAAAGACACACAGGCAAAAAGTCTGTTTAGAAAACAATTCCAACATAAGCACCATATGCCTTCAACTCATAGGTTCATTTCCAGGCAAGCCACCACAGCAAGCACAACAATTAGTTCCCTTTTTAATTTTTAGCCCTTTAAAGAGGAGAGGGGGGAAAGCATGTGAGATGTGGGGTGTCATTTCCTTCCTATAGGATTTTTTATTAGTTTTTTTTAAACTGTTTTTCTTTCCCTCTGCTGGTTTACTGCCTTGTATCTATCTACCCCTTAGGAGTTTAAAAGCCTCAAGTAAGTATTATTAGATTTTTAAAGTGTGTTTTCTGATTGTGTGTGTGTCTGCCTGTGTAGGAGGAAGTCGAACCCTCATGCACTAAGGAACAGATTGGCTTATATTGTCGTTGGTCCACTGGCTTCTGTATGGGGATGGCAATTTGCACCAGCTGGGAATGTGCCTCCGTAGTGTCTCATTCATTCCTGGAAGTGCAGACACCAAGATAACGTTGCACATAACTTTTGTATTTGGTCAAATGCTTTGATGTGTACATGGACTAGATTTCTCTGGACTGGGAAAAGAAAGCCCACATTGCTAAAATAAAGGTAGAAACTATAAGAGGAAGAAACAGAACTTACTAATAAAACTCTCCAGTTTTGTTACCCCTTAGTTCTGTGTTATTGGTGATCAGGATAACAACCTTAATACCTTCACCAAAATGAGGCATTTTTGCTGAGAAGGTTTTGTCAGGACATAAGGGAGATATGGCTTTACACAGGAGTATTACCACTGTCTCTACATGAACTAGGAAGTTAAAGGCTCCCCAACTTTTAAGATTAAAGCTGTTTTTATTTTTCCAGGAATTCAAAGTCCTGTGGGCTCTGGAGCTGTACAGCAACAGGGAGCAAAAAAAGTCTTCCTTGTGTTTCACAACAAAGGGAAGGTGGTGCTTAACCACGAAAAGTCACCCTGATCATCAGAGACCTAGAAAAAAACAACAAGGTTTAAAATTTATACAGCATCTAATGTAGTATCTAGAGCTACAGATTATCCATTCCTCTAGCACAAGATGTATATCACTGTTGGTTGAACAGTAATGTCTAAAAAGCTTGTTAGTTACTAAAATTATTAAATTAATAATATACCATTTTTATAATCTGGTCAAAGTCTAGGTGTGGAATAATATATTCACTGAGTATTTTTTGCATTGAGTATCAAGAAATTATTTGCAAAGAATTTTTGAATATTCTTGGCCAGTTCCATTGCACATGGGCTGCAGGCTCTCCCAGGGTATCCGTGCTCTTACAACAGTGCCTTTCCAGGGCAGAGGAATACCCACCTCTGGGCACATGTGGAGGCATGTTAGGCTTGATGCTAGATTGAAGGAAACAAAGTTTACATTAGGAATGAATGAGCCTGTAATGTGAACAGACCTCTGTATTCCCACTGCCACCATCTCTACTTAGAAAATATCAAATTCTCCTCTCAGGTCTTAGTGAGGAAGATATCCTTTCCTTTTAAACATAATAAATGGTGGAAAAAACCCAGAAAATTCAAACACAATGGGAGTGGAGAGGAGGATGATGTAGGGAAAGGTACGCTTTTCCTTTTTTTTTTTTGTCATAAGCCAGTTGGAAACCTCAATAGCTAATGCCAGTGACACCGTCTGTCCAAAGATCCCAAGGCACTTTACAAACATCAGCAGACCTGCCTGTCGCAGACAGGAGCATCAGTAGCCAGGAGTTAGCTCAGGATTAAGAGTGTGCTGGGAGGTTAGTTGGCACATCGACAACCAAGGCTGCCACACTGATCGAGTGGTCTGGTAGGACCCCGAGGAGTTTCCTGCACTAACAGTGTCATCCCCCTTGGACACCCTCCTCCGAAGTCCTGCCTGACGGCACACACCCTTAAGAAAGGATGAAATGAGATCTGTTTAAAAGATGGGTTTTCTTTTGTGTAAAAAGCAACAATCTTTTTGTTCAGTCTTTCCTTTTCTTTCAGTGTGACAGAGATGTCAGACAAGGGAAAAACAAGACAAAATGATCCCAAGAGATGCCACTTCCACCAGTGTGTAATGACTGTGCCAGAGTGCTGTGCTGCACCAGCAACTGTAAGGGGAAAATATTTGTGATAATAACAATATGACACCAGAACAGAGAGGAGGGGGAGAGAGAGAATTTCTGGAATGAAAGGAATTAACTAGGGGCCAGGAGGTGGGAGCACGGATGGTGAGGTGGAGGCATAGAAAGAAACCCAGCTGGGCAAGGCATCTTTTCTGAGCTGGTTTTTGTTGTTTTTTTTTGTTTTTAAATTTCAGTGTGGGGGGTGGAAGGGTGGGGGTTGTCTTCCTTTGCTTGCCTGGAAACTGGAGATGGGCAACTCAAGTTTGGAACTTCCCACTAAACAATGTATAAGTCAAGATGCAGATCCAAACAATACAGTGCTGCTAGTACAAAATAAAATTTTCCAGTCTCTGGACTCTGTGCCTGCCTTGGTTTTTGCAGCCTCTGCCCCTTCCTTGCCCAATCTGCCCTTCAGTCGCCCTTCAGCCTGTGTCTGGACAATACTTCATGTTGGTTCGTGAAATCCTATCAATCCACCTTTTTTTTTTTTCCTCCAAAATATCAGACTAGCAATCACATGTCTGACCCATTGACCACAAACTCATATATTCTCTTGCCTCCTCCTCTTTTTTCTTCTTTTTTTCCCTGGCAATTAAAAAAAGTAAAATCTAAGACCAAACAAATCAATGTTTACGGATTTGTAATAAGTTTCTTTCCATTTATTTATTTATTTTCTCTTTAGTCACTAAAGAAGCAGCAGCAACTTGCAAGGAGCAGTTGTTGCCAGAGGGTGAATCATAGCTATATTGATTTGATTATGTAAAAGCTCAGAGGAACCTAAAGCCAGATACAGAAATATCTCATAGTCCAAACCCTGTGGGACACACACTAGTAAAAAAGCAATCTTTATATTGTTCCTGATAAAAGCATCATTAGTTTCCTCACACTGAAACCATTTCTCTGCTGATACAGTATATGGTTTTCCTTTTCTCTAGAATCCACTCAGACATAATTAACACTCAGTTACGAGACTTCAGCTTCCCTCTGGAGTGCACATTTCGAGGCCAGAGAGAGCGTGGGCGCAGAAGCCTGAGCGCCTCCAAATCACTCACTCGCCCCTCCGTGGAGGAGGGGTCTGGCCCCCAGGGCATGGCGCTCGCTGGACCTGTGTTGTGGCACCCTCCCCCGGGCCCTCGGTTGCCCCTCTGGTGTGGCTGCAGATGCCCAGTGGTCCCACTGTCCCTCTGCCAGCAACTCTGTCTCACTCCTTTCCAGGCTTTATACCACAACAAAGGCACAAAATCACACAAATACAGGCACATGGACCTGCACAGGCAGACCCATTCCCAGCTTGTCACAACAAAACGCTCCCGTGTGTGGTTTTCGGTGGAGTGGCTCCTTGCGGGCGCCCTAGCACAGGGAGAGCACTCCCCCCTCATGGCTGGCTTGAAGGTGGGGTGGAAAAGGGGTAGAGGCAAAGGGTTTAAACTAAAACGCTATGGAGAGTGAGACTGTACAGTTCTACTCATGCTTCTGTTAGCCATTCGCCTAATATCTGGGCAGACCGAAACTGGGATAGGTAAATTCATTAACTTCATGTTTTTCTGTATGTGGTGAAGCAAAAATATGGTCCTGCCTTTCAGAAACCTATCCTGCTTGTACATGCCTTCGTAATAGAGAAAAGAGGTATTGTGAGTCAGTCTACTTCACTCACCCCTGGTTCTTTCTTTCTTATCAATTTCAGTCTTCTTTTGGCCCAATCAAAGGAAAAAGACAATGAACTTTAACAGCCCTGGTTTGAATCTGCAGCGTGGGACTTGGCTGTAAGATAATGTAAAGTGTTACCATGGTACTTAAGGTGATACTAGACAGACATGGCACAGCTCTGCTGCTTGCTAAAATACTAAGTACTTCAGAGAGGAAACCTTGTGTAGGTGAGAGAAGGGAAAGGAAAGAAAGAGTCATTTCAATGCTTGCACCTGTCTTCTCTTCAAATCAATGTGAAGACTCCTCAAGGAAACTTTAAGACATCTGGGAGTTTTGCTGACAACTCTGAAGGATTCATACACACACAATAAGAAAAAATACCAGAAAACTCTAAATGTCTAAATGTGATGATTTTGGGGGGGGGTCATTTTACCTAGTTGCAAAAGTCTTTATGGTTTCCATATCACCCTCTTGAACTGCCCAAGAATTTGGATTACTGTTAAGCAGCAAATTATCCTTTTTTTTTTCTCTCTCTCTCNCCTCTTTGAGAAGTATTTTTTTTTTTTTTTTTTTTTTTTTTTTTTTCTCAGAGCTGTTCCATTGGCTGCAATGCTGGCTGCCAAACTCCTTGAACTCTTCAGAAAGTGCCACATAGCTGCATACAGGCTAAAGCACAACATTTAGGAGGCTTGTAAAATCAAGCCTGCTGAGCACTTTGCATAACCAGTGCTTAAGAAGAAAGGCTGTTCACATAAATTATTTATTAACCCTACCACTTGCAGTGATTTTTTCATTATCAACACAGGAATAACTCCAGTGGTTTCAGGTCTCTTCACCTGCTTCTGCGGCACCCACAAAGCTAGGTGTGGGACTGTATAGCCCAGTGAGTGCAGGATAGCAACCTGCCTGCCTGATTAACTTGTTCAAGTAGGACAGACCATTGCTGCTCACAGCCACGTCCATCTCCCATTGTAGTATGGTGCTGAATCCCAAAGGGTGCTGGGTGCCTCTGGTCACATGGAAGCCACAAAAAACTGTCCTTAGCAGTGGGAGGTGAGCCCACTACGTGTCTCTTAGGGTTGGACCTGGTGCATAGTCTAAATATCTTTCAGCACAAAAGTGAGAACAAATCTCATAAAAAGAGGGCTTCAGTTATTGGAGAAGCAAGTGATTCACTCATCTTTTACTCATTATCATAGGGAATTTTTAAGCAAATATGAAGTTCGCTAAGGTACAGTGTTTTTATTCTGAATTCTGGACACACATATGTAGTTGAACCACGTGAATTAGGAATCTTCTCCTGATACACACAGTCTTCAATAGTTTTAATGGTAACTTAACAGAAGACAGCCTTTTGCATGACCTTTACAATTTGAGTGAGTTGCTAGCATGGCCTACAGCATTACAAGTCTGTCCAAACCATCAGTAGATATCTGTCCCTTCAGTTCTCTCAGCCTTCAAGGTAGATGAACCTGGCACCTCACTTGTGGCCAAGAAGAGCTGCTCACATTTTATGGATGGGCACATAATATGAACACATGTGCTCAAAAGGCCTGGAGACTCATTGGGTCCATCCTCTCTGAGTCCTCAAAAAAACTTTAACCCAAGAGCAACTGACATGTTCAGAAGCAAGGCACATAAGAAATCCTTGTCTGAGAGGGAGTAAAAGAAACAACTGCTTTTTAAGCAAATGCTGCAGTTTTGGAGTAGCTGACACACAATTTTGTTTTTAATAGATTTACTGACTGAAATACTCTTTAATTAGAGTGGTTTTAATTAGAATTCACTTCCATACATTATAAAGCACGAAGCCAGATTCCACCTCAATTTATCTGAAAATATCAGCATTTCTGTTTTAGAGCACATTTGTGCTATCTGTTTGCTGGAATAAGTTATTCTGATTGTCTTTCTGTTCTGTAACAATCTGGGGCTTTTTTCTGCACACAACCCAGGCATCAATGAGAGCATCAAGAAAAACCTGAGGCCAAAGCCACCAACACAGGTGGAATTACATGAGTGCTAAATGTGAACCCTCATTTTGATAAGTCTTTGCAACTGAGAATTTGGCTAAACACAAATGGTTGATTTCATACAACACCCATATGTTTTGTTTTGTGCTTTCTACATCTATTCGTCAAGAAACCCTCCTTTTAAAAAAGGTGTTCTCATAATGAAAAGTGCTCAGTTCATTGGCTTATTCTCTGCAAGAATTAATAAAACCCTGAAAAATTGCTGTGCACAACAGCTTTAATAGCTCTGTCCGGCTGCTTCCCAGTCTCTACCCCTTGAAAATAAAACAAACTCTAACTATAAATCAAGGCCACTGAAATGAAGGCCAGTCGCACATCACAGAGAATGATTTTATAGGTGGAACGTGGTCTTGCTAATTTCTAGATTAAATTATTGTGCTTTACTGCATGCAGTTCCATTTACACACTTTTAGTTACAGAGACTTAAAAACGAAATCACGAGCCCTGTTACAGGCTAATTTTAACATGTTTAATTTTTTTCCCAGGCAGCTTTCAGTATAAAACATTTAGCTGACAATGTGCCAGGAAATCCCTTTCATTAAAATAAACACTGATACACACGTCCTGAAGTTATCTCACTTATAATATCAATGATCTTTAATAGAGTTGTTTTATTACCAGAATAACATTTCTGCTTGACAAGTCTGGAGTCAATATTTAACAGATTTAGGTCAGATTTAGCAATAGGATTTTGCAAAAACCTGGCAAGACTAAATTCTGACTGCAAACTCATGAAGTAGGTTTACAGATTACAAAATGAGTATTTTCATAAATATGCATGTCTCATAAATATTTGAGAAAAAATGAAATGAGATCCAATATCTAAACGATTGTCTAATTAATAATTCTTTTGATAGGGCAGTCTTGAATACATATTAAACACGTGAGAAGAAAGAGAAAAAGAGAGAGAGAGNAAAACCTACTTCTCCATTTTAAAGTTTGAAAATCAGTCAAGAAGACCCTTTAATCTCATCAATATTATATGAAAGTCCTCACATGTACAGCCTGTTGCACATGAAAGATTGCTGTTTGATTCCCGGCACAGCTGGGGTCCAGGGCTTCAGGCAGCAGGACTGCATGAATTTAAGAACACTTTCTACTTGAGGAAATGAAAATCCTGAGGAAGAGGAGGTCGGAGGAGCATGCTGATGATGGCCCATTGGACACTGCTGAGATTTAGCTTTGAATGGGAATCCTACTTTGGTTTTCCAGCTATAAAGGTCAGCCCGACTTAGAGTGGTCAAAAGGTATAAGAAGTGATTCACAAATGATTTCACAAAAGCAAGTGACACAGTCACTCCACAGTTAATTTTTAATTTTGAAATAATTAAAGGTTCTGTTTCTTGCGATTTGCAAGTATTTTGGTGAAAAGTTTGTTAACAGACCTGAGAAATCCTTAACTCTTGCATGAATGATCATTCCCTCTGGAATTTGAGAGATGTATTCATTATTTTGTTTAGATTGTTTTCCTGCTGACAAGGTTTTTATCATCTAGATAGACAGCAGGAACAATGATGGCTAATCACCACTCGTAGTGAGTGTTTTATGAAGTCAGTTGTTTGACTGATTAAGTACCCAAGCAGATTTAAGAAGAGTTAAAGGGAAGCAACAAGCCATCCTCTGCACAGCTTTGAGCAGTTACACCGAAGTTGTATTGGCTAGCATGGTGGAGCCATTGATATACCTGTGGAACTCGTGGCTAAAATGACTTCTTTGGAGCAAATGACAGAGCTGTGATGCATAAACTGGTAGTCTGGCTCCTGCTTCATTTCTTGAATTACAGCAAGATCTTCATAGTCCCTAGCCTCACACCCGTCGTTCCCATACCTAGGAAATCACACCAGAAACGCAAAATCCATAAAATCAATGGAGAAACAGGTTCGTATAAGTCTGAGTCATCTTTCTAAGCTTGTGATTTTCAACTAAGCTGAACAACTTTTGTTGACATTCACCAGTACTGCTATTTATGAAGTTACTGTACTTGTTCACCCATGCGATTATTGAATACAAGAAATTTCTGCCTTTTCCGCATACCACATAACCTTCCTCATCTGTTCCCTGGTGGAAAAAGAATCTGTAGTTTTACTTAGAGCCACTCAAGAATTACAGCTTCTGCTGCATTTTTCAGAATAGTTAAGAGAATGGGTTTCTTTCCAAAGGAGTGGCGTTAAAGATTTAAGAAATGATATTAAATCTCTGTTCCACATACAGAACAACATGCCTAGCAAAATGCAGCCAAGGTGCATTAAAAATAAACAAGAGATAAGAGAGGAATTCAGCTATTACTCTTTCAGGGAATTTTAGTTAAGTTCAGAAAAAGAACTCCTACTTTCATGGTTTGGTAAGAAATAAAAGCTTTGCAAGTTACTGAGGATAAGAAACAGCATTTATCTGTCAGACACTGC
The DNA here is from genome assembly GCA_013400135.1 of Rhinoptilus africanus. Classification (NCBI taxonomy): domain Eukaryota; kingdom Metazoa; phylum Chordata; class Aves; order Charadriiformes; family Glareolidae; genus Rhinoptilus; species Rhinoptilus africanus. The sequence continues at coordinate 79,294 of VXBO01013671.1, forward strand.
ACACAGGGACATGGAGGCAGTTGAACTCATCAAGGTGGCCAACTATTTGCCAGGCTCAGGCCAACATCCTTTCTTCATTATGAAATATGAATCCAGCTTTTCAAGTTATATCCAGGAAAATTATTTCTATGAATTCTGTAAGTGCAAGGATCGCATCTGCTCTCCAAGGTGTTTGCACATGAAATGTTAACAGTTAGCTCAGAAATTATTTGCACTATAAATTAAGATGTCCAGGTTTTGTGAGCACGAATGTGCATTTGTATAATTTTAGAGGTGCAAAGATAGAGTGCAGTTTTGATCATTTGGCCTATGGCTGTAATCATTGACTTTAGTATCCTTACAGAAGCAAAAAGACATTCTTTTTCCAGACAGAACTGGAAAAAAGTCTGGTCTCCATGAAAGTTGCACTATGGCTCTCCTAAATTTCCCTAATTAGAAGATAAAAATGTGTATCTTGATTTTGGTCTCACCTCTACAGAATCTGAAAAATTGACTTCCCATCACTATTCCTAGTATGTGGCAGATACTCAGCACTTAGATGCTACAGTCAAGGGCATTCTATAAATGCTTAGGTATATTATTTACATATTTAAAAAATTAATGAAGTACTAGAGGCAGTTCCAGATGTGTTATGAGTAAAACATGGATGTTTGAGATTACAAGAAACCAATCAGAAAAAATAATGAATTGAAAGTACAATTGGCTGGACAGAGAGCACTGCTAAAGAAACTTCTACAAATGCTAAAGTGTGGATAAAAGGTGAGGCACTGGAACCTGGAAGAAACAAGAAAGCCAAAAAACTTGTACAAGAAAAGTTTCTGAAGGGTGGAATAAAAGTGTTGTGGTTTGGGCCCTCAAACCAGGACAAAGAGGGAGCTCCCTTCCAGTCAGTATCTTCCCCATCCACTGAACACAAAATTTGGATAATAAAATGTGCTAAATTTCTCATTGGAGCTTCTGCCATTGACTTCTGTGGAGAATTCACCTAGTATAAGATATGTATATTTTTTATGGCTTTTGTACAATAAAATGATGAAATGAAATAAATAACAGGACCTCATGCTACTGTATTCACTAGTATCAAATGGGGGACAGATGTCAGGGGAATCCCTGAATTTCTTTAATCTAACATTTCTCAATAAGGAGAAGATAAACTGTAATCAAATTGTGAATGAAATTGTGTCAGAAGACTCAAATCAGCAAGAGGGTTGGCAGGAAACTTTGGGGTAAAATGTATGAGATTTATGGCAAGTAAATATAAAATTGGTGTTTTGCACCAGAACAAAATGAGCCCAATGAGCTCATCATGCTCACATTTGACCGAAGTAGAGACCTTCATGACAAAACCATACCAAATAACTGTAATTGGCATTTCCCCCAGCAATATAATCACCAAATACTTTCAGTAAGTCTGAGTGAAGTTATAGAGACTGAAGTACCTGCATGAATAGCAGCACTTCAGCTGGGGCAGCAGAATTGCTCTGCCATTACAGTTGTGAGAATAAATTGAAGACCTTCCATAAGTCGACACCTTTAACTAATACAAAATCCATATAAAAGTTTATTTAAAAATTACAGAAAAAAAAAAAAAAAGGACAATATACCAGACACTTGCATGTTTCTTATCATTACAGATTGATACCAGCTCTGGGCCTTCCCCCGCTTCAGGAGGAGAAAAGTGAAGTTGATGAAAGACCAAAATCACAAAAAAATGTTAGATGCCTGAAGAATGAACGAGTATTTGTCAGAATCTTTTACTTACATCCTGACATGTAAAACCAGAAAGCCAAGATACTTTGTACCAATAAGGTCCCCGCCCAGCATCCTTTTCTGATCAACTGGCGTTTTTTATAACGGTTTCATTATTATATGCCCTTGAAAATTCTCAGTCTAGGGAGCTGCAGAGGACATGCAATATTACTTAATAACACCTGAATTGTGTATTAGTGTATTGATCTACCACATGTGCCATTTGTACAGCCTGGTGATTAGTTTAAAGCAAAAGCAGCTAGGATTTCTGTTCCAAATTCTAATGTTCACTTGCTATTGGACATAAGGACAAGTCCTTACTTATCTGTGATAGGGGTGAAATTAAAAGACTTACTGGACTCCACAGATTTCAAGCAGTCTAAAGGAGTATGGCAATTATTGGGTGAAATCTTCAATACTGTCTAATCTTGGTAGATATTAAAATAGCTCCCAAAGCTATACTATTTGAGTGTCTACAATGCATAGATGCTATTTTATCTGTTCTGATAGGAAATTTATATGCAAGCCAATGCAAGAAGCAAACCTTACAACAAAGCAAAAAAAAAAAAATTCTACATAAAGAAATAACAGAAAACCACATGGAGAATTTCAAACCAAATGAAAATTAACTTTAAATGCTTGCACTCTGCAGTATATCGTGTTCACACAACCAATTAAAAGAAATGCCATCTCGTTTGGAAAATATCTATTGATTTCCCAGTTCATCAGATCAGCTTGATGTGTCCAGCAATGGCTCCTATGACATCATCAATATTTTTCTATTTAGAATAATGACTTATTTTATATGCCAACAGCTATAAAAAAGACTATATACATATATTTCTCAGGACATCAGCTTAAAAACCATCTCAATTTCCCCCCTTAACATACAATATTTTTTATCCACCTTTTAAAAAAAAATTTGGATCTTGCCACGAGATTCATTTATGGAACTCAGTAAATTTGTTTAGTTTATAAACTGACCTCTAAATCATCTTTCCCCTATTAGATGCTGTCGCTTTGGCCTGCATTTGGGGTCCAAATTACACACATTTTTCTTTTAGAGTATGCAGAACACATTTCAGAGAAATCCTCCCAGCTCTGCTGCCCCCCTCCCCCTTTCTTCTTTTGCAGTCTCCTGTATCTTTTAACCGTCTGGATTCCAACTGCTTCATATTATCTCTAAATCTTTCTACAGAGTCAAAAAGGCATCCATTTAGCTAGATGTTTATTCTGTTCAATTCACTCATGTATGTTCTTTAAGCTACACTTACAGCTGACTCCCAGCCCAGTTTCTAGCAATGGAAAGGAATATTTATATGCCCTAGACATAGATGCGCCCTTAATCAGAACTCCCCATAGGGCCAATTGGCGTAGAAAAAAATCAACCAAGATCTGAGCCAGGAACCAGCAATGAGACAGTTTTGACATCTAACCCCATGTAATTCTTTCTTCTAAGATTTTTGCTCTGGGAATGGGGGAGGTGGGAGAAATTCCTCATCTTTCCCACTCCTTTCCAGCCTACTCAACACGATGGGCACCCACACTCCACAGGGACATCATTTCACCATGGCCCATGATGCAGGGGAGTTTAGAGAGCTTGAAAACATCCTTGCAGCTGAAGTGCAGCAAAAAGGGGTAGTACCGCTACTTTCGAATATTCCTGGTTTGGTTTACTTTTATGCAATTCAGACTGTTACAAAGAACGTGGCCCATGGGGCGCTGTGCTAAGCAGGCTAAAGCAGAGCAGCAGGGTTGAGTGACACAGAGGTAGCTCTTTGCCATTGGCAATGCCATCATCTGCTCAAACTAGGGACGATCACAGCATTTTGAATAAATAAAAAAATAAAACCCAAACCCCAAACAAAACACCTGGCCCCAACCCCACTAATTTATTGTACCACTTCAGTAGTTTCTGGAATGTGGTTTGCTGACCTCTGGTGGTTATCACAGCTATGAGAGATGGTTTGCCAGTCAGACACGGAAAGCTTAAAAGGAAAATTTATGAACTCCTAAAGCATGTTCAGCCGTGGTGTTAGACAATGGGAAAAGCTGAAGATTTAAATCCCAAAGTTCAGGAGCTACTGTGCTATGCTGCAGGCAGATTACAGTGCATCACTTATTCCTGTACCATTTTGGCTTGGCATCATTTTATCCAGCAAAATGATCCGAAGTAAATGAAGAAGTAGAGAGAGCAGCAGCTTTTGTGTCACACGTGCTCTCACCTAGGATGTCTCCTTTACTCTTCCTGCCTGCATGGCTCATCACTCCTACCCCTTACATGGCTCTGTGTCTCCAGATAAAGGTTCTGATGTCCTCTGGCACAGGGCTCAGAGGGGATGCAGGACCTCAAAGCCATTGAGGCAGGAAGAGCAGAGACAAGCCATGTCCTTCGCAGTCTCTGCCCCAGGAAGACTCTGAGTAAGGTTTAGTGTTATCTCTTCTGTTTTGGGCCTAAACCCCTGGTTTGAACTTACCTTTGACAGCAGGTCTAGGGTGAAACTGAGTCAGCGTCAGCATGCAGAAGGTCTGGGGAGGACCAAGTCCTCCGACCTATGTTCAGCCAGTGGAGACGCAACTGCTTCCCCTGCTGACTCTCCTGACCGTCCTCCCCACCGCACACTGCCCAGCACGTCAGAGAGCAGCCCAGGATTGCATAAATTCATCCTCTGAGAATAATAATAAAAAAAAAAAAAAGGCAAGCCCTCCATCTCAGACATTATTAAAGTCTGCTATGAGTCATGTTTGTCCTTGGTTATATTCCTTCCAAGGAAGTGTTTTCCTCTGCCCATGGAAATGTACGCTAAATATAAACACAGCTTTCTCAGTGACATTTGACCAGTTTAATGACTATACCATCTTCAAGGACACTTTCTGTTGTTATGTACTGAATCCAGGTTGTTCCTATTTGCCTTTTTCTGACAGAATAGTGGCTAAACCAGCCTATAGTCTATTTGAGTCTAAAATCATTTCTGGTTACATGACTGCCTGAAATTTTCCATTTAATAAGTGACAAACAATCTCTCCTTTTGCTTGTTACCAGTCGACATGCATTACTCTGTTCAACACTGTACTGTCTTACCTATTTTTCTAGCTTTGTCACTGATCCCCTGTGCTCCCTAGCTGCTAGCACCAGTCCTCATGATTTGTTGAAATTACACTGAAATTAATTGGTAGAGACAATATCCAAAAGTATTTAAATGAGTATCCTTTTAAGATCCTGTGAAAATCTTGCTCCAAACGGCTTTTCCTAGCCCAGTCCTGACTTACTTAGGAGGGATAGACTTCTGTGCTAGAGAATGAGGTAACAGATGGTCAAGAGCACGTCTGGTTAGCATGCTTGTGGAAAATGAAAAACCACATCCACACTAACCATGCTACAAATGAGATTAAACTCAGGTTATGTTAAAGCAATGTAAAAACATTGTGTGAATATGGCTTTAGGGTGAGTGCCCTGACTTTTAAACCATTCTTGTAGACTGAGTTTGTAAAGAATCAATAGAATACCACCCTTACAGATGACTCTAGGGACAAATCATCATCGCAAAGAGTTAGTTCTCAATTCTCTTGTGTAAGCAGGTGTAGGCTGGCATTTTCAGTATCTGCTTGGTGAGACCATAGTTCATTTCTTTATTAAGGGCTAAAATTTGTCCTCTGATATGTGTGAATGGCTCCCATTGAAGTAAATGAAAATGTCAATTAATTATTTAGCTTAGTTACAGAGGTATAACTACAGCACTAATGAGAAGAAATTAAAAGAAGAAAAATTTAGATTGACTATCAGAAGAAAATCCCAGGCAGTGAGACTATTTATAGCACTGGAGCACATGTGTGATTTTAAACATGTGATGGATACTGCTTTTTTTCTTAAGGTTGAATACATGTATATTTCAGTTCTTGAACTGGATCTGGACTACGCTTTGCCCATCATCATAACATTAGACAGTGGAATAATTTCTCAAGGGAAAAGAACACTTGGGAACATTTAAATTAGATTGGAGAAACATCAGGAAATATAGCACAGAAATCAATTCCGCATTAACAGGAAGATATAGTGGCTGATCTTTATCATCTCTGTATTCCACATAGTGTCTATTATTTGGATCTTATAGCTTATTTCCAACTGCAGGATGTGGAGGTCTGAGGAGGTGATAGGAGGCACTTGCAGTTAACTTCATTACCCATGTATGCCAGATATATGCCATCAAGTAAATACTCCTGCTCCTTACCGCAACCGGTAATCTCCTACATGGAAGTGCTTGAAGTCTACAGAACACGGTTTACCACATCTTTCTCAGCAACAAGAACACGTAGATTGATCAAGCCAATGCAGTCTTACTGTACAACCTGGAGTATCCCTCACATGCAGGATACACAGTGCTTACACCATTGTTGGCAAAGTCTGATGTTGAATGAATGTGGTTCTGTGTGTTTCCACGCTGTGTCCATGGACAAAGCTGAGCATTGCCCCTCCTATCGCAGACAGCCAGAGCGAGCCTGGTGACCATTTGGATCATTCTATGATGTTTAAATCAGCAGCAAGGCGCACAGACAAATCATGCAGAAATCCCACTGATGTGTAATCTAACTCCACAAATTTTGCAGTCTGCTTCCTTGAGATAGGAGAAGTGCTCACTCCACTTGTGCAGCCTGGGAAACTAGAATACCATTCTAAAAAGTGCTTCTGCTAACCTTATATTCAATACAGAATCTCTATATCATCTTCAGCATAGAATAAAACTTCAAATCCTATGTTCTTCATAAAAGGAAGGTGAAAATCCCAGATGCAGAGGGTAACCATACAGTGAACCGTACATTGCTCAAAACTGTTCTGCAAATGCACTGGCACATGCATATTCTAAACCGTCGCAGCAGAAATGATGGCAAAGCCTTTATCTTTTCTGATAATACAGCTCTTTGAAACACTGCTGGCAGACTCTCTCTCCCTACATCTTGTCACACAGGACAAGGAATGGGACAGGGCCTCTGTGCTTCTCAATTCATAGACATGCCATACAATACAACAAGCCAGCTTTATAAAGGCATGCTGAATGAGGGTCTGTGCCTGCAAGGGAAATTTAATTGGATTTCTTTATAGGTTGCAACAATCCAATGAAAAATTATGTAAGAATAGCATGATTCAATTTCAGCATGCAGTTGAATAATAATATTTTTTAAAAGAGAGAATTCTTCGTGCACACACAGAAAAAAAATGTGGTAAAGATGAAAACAACCTAAACCAGCAGTTTTCAACCCAAATAGACTGCATGGCCCAACTTTATTCACAACAGCACAGACATTATGTGTGTCATTGTCCCACGTTAGGATATAAAAGCACAAATTATAAGCCATTTGATGTGAATATATAGGCTTTCACGGCTTCTGGGTTTGACTTTTTGGAAGAATAATGGTGTCTTTCATTCTGTCCCCATACTCTGAATCAAAATGACTGAGAAAAGAAAAGAAAATACTGCTTCATCCAGTTATCAGATCCACCTCAATGAATAATGATGAGTTCAAGCACTACATGTTTGAGTTGCTTGGGTGTAACTTAAATATTTCTGCGCTTTTCTTCATATTTAACGTACATTTTCACAGTAAGTAGCAGCAAATAAAGCCAAACAGTCTGGGTTTCTTAAGGATACATGTGAGGTGCTTGCAAGTGTGCATGTGTGTGTGTTTGTGTAGATATGTAGCATACATCCACAACAATTGTACTTAGACTCTAGGTAAAAAGTAACACCTAACTTGATGACAGCCTGTTCATTTCTGTTACATCCAGATACATCAAATTATTAATTCTATGGTAACTTCAAATAAAGTTGTAAGGATAGCTTTTGCTGTATTTAATGTGGAAATGAAGAGTATGACTCAAAATATAATCCTAGTGCTACCTAATTTTTCATTAAGTTTTAAATGTTTTGTCTTGTCTTCATGGTCTTCAGTGCACCACAAAGTTTTGGACTGGGAATGTAAAAGTACCTGGTATCATTTTCAGTGACTTTAGCACACAAGGAGGGGGCAAATAAGATTTATGGCTCCAGAAAAGAGCAGAAGGAAGTTTGAAACTGTAGAATAAACATGTTAGTTTTATGCTTTCCATAAAACTATCAGAAATCAAAATGAGGTCAATATTGATATTAAAGATTTATCATCAGTTTTTAAAAAGAAAGCTGTCTTTCATACATGTTCAAGATCTTGGTTTAGAAATCACAGTTCAAAAGCTAATGACTCTGAAATAAAATGTTATATACCAAGTGCACTATTTTGATGCAAATGGTAAATTTTTGTGGTCAAGTACATAATGTTGATTTGGAAAATACACAGGCTGGTCAGTATTACAGCAGAGATCCATCTATGCTGTAGCTAACGCTCTTATTAACATTCTTTATTTTAAGCTTTCTTTTACTAAGTTTCATTTTAAACCCAACTGGAGGGTCTTGGTATTTCATCTGCTTCAGATTAGTGCCGGAATGGTTTATTGTCTTGAATTTGTTGATGCCTGAAGAAGGGTTTCCTCAGACAGCTGACCTCCACCTTCTCAAGTACAGAGGCTATCTTGAGGCTGACAAATTTGTCTAGTGTGTTTTGACTGCAGATCTGAGCTGCTAAAACTGGCCTCATACATTTGACATTCTCCCCACCTAATATTCATTTTTATGCCCCTTCTGAGCCCTTACTTTGGAGAAACAGTATGAAAATTAATATTCCTGAAAGAGTTGAGGTTTCAGGGGAAAAAAAAAGGCGAGACAGAGTGACAGACCAAATGGGCTACACCAACCCATTCACTGCCTAAGCAGCTGAAAGGCTTCTAGTCTGGTGTCCCAGCTGGTGAACTCAACATGGACCTGCTGTGGGTCGTTTTGCATTTGGCATTTAGCAAGTCCTGCTAAGTCCAGCAAGTACTGCTGTTTGGAGAAGTCTGTGACCAGAGCTTGTTTTTCAGCTTGCTTCTATAGGTAAAAGGTTTTGGGGATAGGTTTAGGTGTAATTTATGCTTGATGGAAAAAACCCAAGCTAAACAGCCATGCTTAAAGACCACAGCCTTCTTTGAGCTGCACTGTAATGGCCAGAGGTAAGTCGGTGATTGAACATGGAAGAGAGGCTACCTGAAGTGCACTGTATCTTAGAGAGAGCTCTGGCCATGGCATGCAAGGGAGTGCAGGCGGGAGAGCATCATGCAGGGTGGAGCTGGGCCTGTTTCTGAGTGAAGTTTGGGTATACTCTTAAGACATGTGTGAACCTCCATCCAGTTGCCATGGATGACACACCAGCAAGCTCTAGACATACTCACATCAGCACTTTTTCATGTGGCCAACATTACTGCAGCCACTTCTATGGTTTTTGCGTGACCATTATTTCTCACTTCAGCTTATTTGTTGACTTCACTCTACAGATATTTAGCTCCCTGATAGGTTACAGGAGAAGGTGAAGATTTAACAGCAATCCACTAACACACCGGAGTGATTTCATGTTCTCCAATGTTCTGAAGTACTCTCTTAGGGAAAGTTTGGCAAATTTGGGGATTTTCTGTTGTTGCTCTTTTTCTAGAATTTAAATCCTATTTTTAAAAATGTTTAAATATTTACACATTTAGAGAATCATAGAATCATAGA
>VXBO01013673.1:4811-16548 GCA_013400135.1 Rhinoptilus africanus
ATCCCCTCATCCAGGTCATTGATGAACATATTGAAGAGGACTGCTGTCCTTGTGACCATTTGTCCCATGCAATCTTAGTTGTTTTTTTCCCAACTAGGAAGGTGAGATTGTGGATTACTCTTTGATGCCTGTTGAGGCTCAAGAGCACTGTATGTCATGTACACCTTAAGCCGAGTTAGATTTTAGAGATCAGGTTTGCAAAATGAAAGCTTGATGGAACATAGTCACAATCACTGTTAAAAACTGGGTATTATAATTAGGATGTGATTTCTAGTCAGTTTTTGGGTTTGACATATAATTTTTCTGGGAAGCCAATTAATACAACTATACACTTGAATTCTGAGTCGGTACATGTCCATCTATTGAGTTTTGAACTCTTTGTATTCTGTGGTACTTTGTATATCTGAACTGTCTTTGCTGTTGAGTTTTTTCAATGTTTAGTCTTATAAACATTAAAAGAAACATGACGGTTCAGTCTAGGCTGAACATTATTTAAGGTATGTGTGGCTTTATGACTGTAAGGTAATGATAATTTTATGAGGTCCTAAAATATCTTTCCAGCTCTACTACTTTCTGAGTAATTTTTTTATTTTGTTTATTTGTAGGTAGATACTGAGCCGTCTGATGAAGCTGCTCTGATTCTTCACAGAAAGGGATTTGACTGTAGATTTTCAAACAGAGACATGGGTCTGCTCTGTTCCACTACTCAGGGAAAGGTATACTAAAATTTTATGGGTAGCTTACCTTTAAAGTATTGCAGAAACACTGATCTTTAAGCTAAATTACAGGAAAAGTGTAGGAAGTTATTTCTCAAGAGTTATACTTCTGGGATAATAGTTAAGTTTATCTTGAAAACTGCTTTCCATTTGATAAATATATGGATCTGCTGGTGTGGGGGAATGGCGTGTAAGCATCAACCAGTAAGCTTCTAGGTCAGTTTTAATCTCATTAACTTCCTGTAAATGTTTTCATATAGCACAGATTGGTATTTCTTAAATAACTTTTTAGTACTGTTTTAGAACTTTACTACGTAAAAAGGGTCATATTGCATATTTTGAAGTGTATCTTTTGAATATTATTAACTTATCCACAAGTTATGTGTCTGTTACTTTGAAAACTAATGATTATTATAGCATGTCTTTTGTCTGCCCACGCTCACATGCATGGCCTACACCATTGCAAATACCTGAGCAGTTGATGTGATAAGTAAAATTATGAAATATAAATTATACAACCTTGTTCTGAGGGTTACAGATGGACTGGATGGTTATGAATCTGTGGAAATTTTGTAATCAAATTTTGAAATATGATTGAGATTTTCTTTACACAGAAGAGTAAGTGTTGTTATGTTTAGAAACAAGAAGAGTTTTAATCCAAATATTTCTGATGAGTTTTTTAATATCTCATTTTAACTTAGCCATTTTGAAATGTGGGAAGTGAACACTGACTAAAAAGATGTAGTGTATAGCATTTGAGACATGGTACTTAAAAATTTTGTAATCTTTGGTGTAAGAATTGCTGTGGTAATACCCATAAGGAAATGTGTCATTTAGATCATTGTTAGAGATTAGGTTAAAGTCAATTTTAAGATATATGCTGGATTTTCTAAATTTTTTTCTTTTTTTTTTCAGATAAAGGTGCATAAACTCTTTAATAAATTCAAAGTGGAAAGTCTTACACCCACATCTTTATCTTTGATGCATTCACCTCTGGATGCCAGAAATATAAGTGAAATAAACATGAATTCTATGGAGATAAATACGTTCCGGATTCGGCTAAGATGAAATCTGGCTTTACTACTCAGATAGAGAAGAGGAATCTGCAATTATATCTCTTAAGTTTTACGTGCAATAAGAAGCACATTATTATTATTCCAGCTTCTGGATACTGTGATAAAAACATGCATTCTATAATTTTTTTGATCAACACAGTGAAAAGCCATGTTGCAAGCAACTTTTTTGTTTGGGGGTTTTATTTTGTTTTGTTTTGTTTTGTATTCATAAAATAGCAGCATCAGTATAAGTTAATGCAACAAGTGAAATTTCTAAGGATGTTAACCTCTCAACAGATTATATCTCAGGTTAAATACTAACTAATGATGTTTATGGTGTTTTAATTTTCATAAAGAGGGGATTGGATTTTAAACAGCCTTCTTTGCTGATCCTTGATGAATTTATGTACAAATGATTCATTGTAGAAAGTCCTGATGCAGCTTGGAAATTAAATGAAATAAAATGTTCTTGTGTAGTAGCTAATGTCCAAATATTTACAATCATTTGTATAAATTACAATAATCTCAATTTATTCCACAATTAATTTCAATTTACTCAATACAAAGGGGATTATTAATTGTGGTAAAATGAAAGCCTGCAGTACTTGTGATAAGTGATGGTAGATTTTAATATTTCTACCCTTCACCTGAGTTATGTAAATAGGAAAGCATAAACCTACAAAATAATTTTGCAATGGAAATGTTTAATAAAACTCCCGTTTTGTTACTTGACACACTGGGATATGTGCAATTATTCCATTATCATGTATGATGAGAAACGTCCATAATTATCATGAATACAAGATTTTTTACAAAACTCATTTAGATACAGATGTTCTCTGAAATGAGTTTTCTATTTCAAGATTACCATATCAAGATAAATGTGCCTTATTTTTTGATACGTCTTGTTACAATTTTGGTGTCTATGTTAATGTTTTTGGGGGAAAGGTAGTTTATATAATACTTAAGCTGTGTATCTCCTATTTGACAATGCTGACCACACTCTGATCTATGTCCTCCTGCACCAAGTTTGTGCTATTTTATTCTGAACATTTTGACTATTTGAATGTATTAAAATGATGTCATAACATGAAACACAAAAGACGAGAAAGACAAAAAAAAGAATTACTGTAAAATCTAAATTCAGCTGCTTTCAAGGAAATTGCAACTTGATGCAGAGTTGATAGTAAGCAAGACATAGTTTGCAAACCCATCAAAATATGTGCTTGCATGTCACAGACTGTGGTGACCTGTTAATTCAAAATCACGTGCCTATATTTTAAATGACATTTTTCAAACTTGCAACCTCACTTACATTGCCAGTGCTCACATTACTGAAAAATGGAATCTTTACTTTTTGCTTTGTTTTCACATATCAAGCAATCCGTATTTAGTGCTGAAGCCATTCAAGTGGGAAAAGTATTTCCCTAAGCAGAGCTGCAGTTTACAGTTTATATATATAAACATTCACCTGAGTATGATCCCATTTCCTAGTCTTCATTTATCTTCCTAACGCTTTCTTCTATCCCTTGCTTATGCTTTACTTTTCCATACATCTTTGCTTATCTTTAATACTAATGCATGAAAAGTCATAACTGTTAAAAAATGTGCTATTTTCTAACTGATATTGCCTACTGTATTTAATTTCATCATTGTTGTTCCACAGTGTATCAAATTATATCATGTAGCTACAGGCTATCTTAAAAGAAAATGAAAGCGAAACTTTGATTTCATGCATTGTCACAGGTTGGATCTCTGTTGAGATTGTGTAGATTTCCCTAACTAATTCAAGCTACTGTGTGTTTTGTAATTAATGGAATACTTAGTAGGATCTGGTGCGAGTTATATCAAGAATATAAGAACCACTAACCACAAATGGAAGAATCAGATGGATCCAATAAATGGATGTTTTCATGCAATAAACATGTACTGTAACTTTTCTTAGCTGTAGTATTTGAAAATACTATTTTTTGTTGGAACTTAAGGCTTGGTAGACTTGCCAGCAGAAATTTCTCGTAACATCTATTTTGTTGCATCTTCAGAATTAAAACGTTTCTGAGACTTTTATGGGTTCTGTGCAAGAGAGCTTTCAAAATACAATTTCAGTTTTGTTAGGCAGAAAAAGTAAAATTTTGATGCAATAAAGTTTTAAAGTATTTTGCCTGTTGGAATTGCTTCCAAAAGATGTTTCATGTAACATTTGATCATTTCTTTTATCATTGGCTGTACGATGATGATGCCTGAATCTTCCTTAACCAGCAGATTTAATCTTTGTTCCTGTATTTTGCTTTTTTTTTGGTCTAACAACAGAACAGCCTTCAATTTGTCATCCTTTCCTGAAATCCGTGACTAAGTCAAATCTCCAGCCATACAATCATTGAACGATTTGGGTTGGAAGGGACCTTAAAGATCATCAAGTTCCAACCCCCCTGCCATGGGCAGGGACACCTCCCACTAGACCAGGCTGCTCAAAGCCTCATCCAGCCTCCTACTGGCCTTGGTGAGTGCCTCGCCACCCTTACCATAAAGAATTTCTTCCTGATATCCAATCTAAATCTACCCTCTTTCAGTTTGAAACCATTACCCCTTGTCCTATCATGACACCCCCTGATAAAGAGTCCCTCCCCATCATTCCTGTACACCCCAGTCAAAGTCTGATAATGAATTTTCCTTTAATTGGTTCTGAATGTGGCTGTCAATGGGCTTGATTGTTGTTTTGTTCTGTTTTTTCCTGACAACTCTTAATGAATTCTTATGCTGTATTTTCTTTACATTGGGTATTTCATTTAAGTTCTTGGGGTTTTGTGCATTAGCCATCTAATTTAATCATATTATTTTCTTTTTTTCTATTTTTATAGCTGCTGGGTTTATAACTACTGGTTAAGAGAACCAAGCATCCTTACCTTAGAGTATGGTTTTAAAGACAATGCTATGTAATAAATGGTTTAAAACCCCATAATTATTTTCCATACCAGGGTTACACTTGTACTGAATTTTTTTTTACATTTCTTTATCTTAAATGTCTTTGATTTACTTGCTCATATTGTCTGAAACAAACTGATTTCAACTGAAGGTTTTTGATATTTTCTCTTGGAAGGTTTTATATCTTATGGGGATATGTAAAATAAGATCTCAAATAAAAGATAATGTTATTGTGAGATGTGGTCAGTGTCATTAATGCTTTTAATTTAAATAAAAGAAAAAACAAGATAAATAACAAGCATGCCTTCTTTGAGAAGGCTGATACCTTTGTAGCTTTTGGGAATGACAATTACCTATAGTGAGATGAACTCCTGATGAAAGATGCAATCTCAATCTATTTCACAGTTGCCAAACAGAGAAGATAAATGCTAATTTCAGACACATCATGGGTAGCTCTCCTTTCACAAAAGAAACCTCGCAGTGACTTAGCAGAAAATAGTAGAAGGTGTAAAAGTCTAGATTTTTTTTTACTTGAATTAATCTTGTTTCTCTTTTAAGCATTTGAGAGTAATGGAATCGAAGCTGCTCTTGTAAATTAAATTAACTAACACACCATTTGAAAATAAAGTCAAAACAACAGTTCAAATCTAATTAGATGAAACATTTTAAAGAAAATAATATAATGCTATTATAATATGCTGTAATTAGATATGAGAGCTTGAACAGGCATAGGTGCTTTGCAGGTTTCCCAGTGCTCATGGAGCTTGAGCACAATGACTTGCAAAGACAATTAGTATAAATTTCAGTCAGTGCCTGAAGCTATTTAATGTTGGACTGGATAGTCTTAGCTATAAATATAAAAGTATACATAAACACATACAGTGTAAATCCCCATAATTTTAAAGGTGCTTCAAGATAAAAAAGTATATAACATCTAACTGCAGCAGACAGCAATGGGTATGTGGTCCAATTGAAAGCACCTTAAGGTCGTCCTACTCTGGAATCCATTAATACCGGAATGGCCATCTGAACAGAACATAGTCCACTAATTCCCATTACCAATAAAGTCTTTTGCTTCTTGAAATTAAATTAACTATATTTGATGTATACCTGTCCATTTTAGTGTCTTTACTGATACTGACACTAAAATATATTGCTCAGATTTAACAAGTTAACTGATTTGTAATGAGTTTTATATATGACAAAATATAAAATAGACATTCAATTTGTTGTCCTATTTATTTTGGAATAACTACTCTGTCATGATATTAAGAATTGCAACAAAAAAATGAACCAAAATACTATTTTTTTCTTCTAAAACAGGGAAGATACAAAAAAAGTGTAGTACATTATCTAGAATAAGCTTAATCTGTTGGAGGACTATTGTGATTTTTGGAAAGTCTTCTCATTGGTACAAAGTTTCTCTGTCTCCAAATGTTTTTGTAAATTATAATACTAAATTGTGGACCCATCAGTCTTTTAATATACAGATTTTTATGAACTAATAGATATTTGAAGTACATATTGCACCACGAGCTTTTGTCTGCCAGAATTTCTATACAGAGTAGCAATAATACGTTATTTAAGTTACTCTTCTTCCTTTAAGTAAATTGTTTAAAGACACTGAGGGTAATGAGAAAATATTTAAATAAAAAAACTTCCATCATATACGTAAACTTGTGGTATTTGAGCTGTAAAGACAGGGATATTTTTAATTGTATGCTTCAGAGCTTTAGTTTCTCAGTATAACATACTCTTATACTCTTCCTCATAAGCAGTGTGTGCTAAAGGGAAATCCTTTTACTGACAATCTTATATGATCATTCATATTATGAGTATGACTAAACTGGAGACTTTAATCCCAGCCATGTCTGTCCTGCTTTACCACCACCACCAGCCCCTGTGCATCGCACACATCCACCATACGTGGATGGCATGTGCCTCTGCTCCTCTCAAGTCATGACTTGCAAAGTATGTTGTGATGTACTCAGATAGCTAGTCTATTTTTATTTCAATGTCTAACTTAGTTATTCCTTTTGTACTACTTTCTCCTTTCTTAGCATGCCAGCTAAATGTGTAGGCTTTTGTAGACTCCAGTGTATACACAGCTTTCCAGCTCTGCTCAGAGTATTCTAGAGTCCGACTGCCTGCAGTGTCTGCCAAAGTGTGACATGTGCTGGATGTGAGCACTCAGCCAGCTTTTTAAGAACTACGTGGTTTTAATCTACATCAATCAGCATATGAATGGGGCACAAACCCTACTTGCTTGGCACAACTTCCTTCCATCTCTAGCCTGCTCTTCAGGAACATACATTTTTCGGTCTATGAAAAGCCATTTGAACAGACTTGCTGCCCTTCTCCCTTTTTCTCCTTCTGTTTCTTTCCCTAATTTTCCAAAATAAATCTATACATTCGTGAGCTGGAATTTGTGGTGAAGAATCCAGATGTTCCTGACACTCATCAAGAGAGACTGGAGAGTGCTCTGCCAGTGCTCTGCATAAGTATCATGATATAACATGATCTCCATTTCAGGACCTGTCAGTCATCCCCAAGTTTACCTGTAACCTACCTTCCAGAAGTCCTGAATATGCTCAGAATTAATTGATATGTCTCGATCAGGCAATAATAAATCAGAGACTTTTTGATAATGCCCATTGTTAGGGTGTTGGCTACCAGGTAGCCTCTAAGATCAACCTGTTCACAACAGTGACCAAAAAAAATCTATAATTTCTGTGGTTCGGGCTACATTCTCTTTGAGTTTGATGTCAGATGTTTCCTAATTCTCTATTTTCCAGAAGCAGGTAAGCTACAGATACAGATAGCTTGAAAAAAGAAATCTATAGTTCTAGTAATTTGTAAGTACAAATCTCAGTAAGAATGGGATGCAATCCAGTTCATTCTGAAGAAATTAGGCTTTTTACAACTTTGTCTTTAGAACTCAAATCACTTTAAACCATAGGCTTTGTACTGGAAGAACTTGGTGAAAACAGTGAAATCAAAATCATTTGCAAGTTCTCAGTTTTTCAGTGAATAATAGCTTCAGGTCAATTCCAAAGACTTTTCTGCATAGCAACTGTCTTGTAGTACTGCAAAAAGTGAGAAATAACGTACTGTGAGCAAACCTGTATTATACACATACTGTCATAGGCAAAATGTCTGAAACTGCTAGGTTCCATCATTTTTAAGAAAACAAAAGCACTTATGCAAAAGCACTTATGCCTTTTTTTTTTTTTTTTTCCCGAAACAAGGACAAGTGGAGGATTACCAGGAAAGATAAAAAATGACCTTTAAGCACAGATGAAGTATTTGCTAGACGAAAAGATTTAGGCATATTGAGAAACCCAGCCATAAAACAACTGGACACTCAAGTCACATTAAAGAGAGAATCAGCAGCCTGATTGTGCTAGATCAGAAAGCTGTATGGAAAATAGAGTATGTTAAAGTTTTGGCCAACTTTGAACTTAATAACAGAAAGAGCTTCAAAGACTTCATCAGTAAAATGCACTGATGAAAGAAAATGATCAGTTCTAGATGACAATGAAGGTCAATCTTTTTAATGATATCAGTTAAATGTTATCAGCAGTACTGTACATTTACAGCAGTTCTCCTGAAGGTTCATGGAGGCCTGAGGAAGAGAAAGCAAATTGTCCCAATCAAATTCATGCAAAAGTCTTACATCTTTGAGAAAATTCCTTGGTGACTTACTTGGCTTTATTCAGCATGGGGGCCAAAGGAGTAGATGTGTAAAGGAGCAAGAAAGTAATAAAAAAAAGGCCTGTTAATGACATTGTGTAATTTTGTTCTGCTAGGAACTGGAGCCCCTGGTAGGAGCCTCTCGTAAGACCCTCTCATATGAGGAGGGTCTGAAAGAGCTGTGACTGTTCAGCCTGGAGAACAGAAGGCTCAGGAGGATCTTATCAATGTCTATAAATACATGAGGCGGGGGGCAAAGAGGACAGAGCCAGGCTCTTTTCCATGGTACTCTGTGACAAGTTCAGAGGCAATGGGCACAAATTGAAACACAGGACATTCCTCCTGAACATCAGGAAACACTTTTTCACTGTGAGCATGACTGAGCACTGCAACAGTTTGCCCCAAGAGCACCCTTGATAATATTCAAAAGCTGTCTAGAGATCGTAGTCCTGGGCAAGTGGCTCTAGGAGGCCCTGCTTGAGTGGCATTTTGACAGAATCAAAGAATCACAGAATGGTAGGGGTTGGAAGGGACCTCTGGAGATCTAGTCCAAACCTCCTGAAAAATCAGAGGACCTCCAGAGGTCCCTGCCAACCTCAATCATTCAGTCATTCTGTGGTGCTGCATGGCCTGTTCCAGTGAAAGGCAAGGAAGGCTGCATTAGGTAACCAGAACTTTTACAAGAATCAGGTGCGTGTTTGAAGATATGAGGCCAAAGATGATCGCTGAAAATTGAGAGAAGGCACAACCTTTGCCAGAAATGTTTCTCCTGGTTCACTGTGCAGCACTGAACATTTCCAGGAGAAAACGGAAACTGGCAAGTTTAAAGTTGAATTTGGACTTGCCCTTTAAAACGCCTAATGGAGGTGATATACATCCTAAGCCGTGCAGTCTGGATCACTTGCAGCAGTGTGCTGAGAAAAATAATTTTGAAAACAGATGACCTTTGCTGGCAAAACTCTTTCTTTAGTACCTGTGACAGTGAAAAGAAGTACCATCTTTGTTCCATATGTTTTGAATTATTTTAAACAATAACCCATTCCAAGCTAAAATAAATTATACAATATCAGTTTAATGGAAGAAATTAAAATAGACAATTTTGATTGTGTCAAAAGATTGAATATAGATGTTACAAATGTGTCAATTCTGAATGGATCATGCTAGTAAATGTCCTTCATCCAGATGGAGACTTACCGTTTGCACACCATAAAGGAAATTGTCTATTTTTACAGTGTCAAAATCAGTTCCATTGCTGTGCTTATATCTTTGTAAATGAACTCTACTGGCTTGGCTAGTAGACATGAGGAAGAAACTGTGAAAGCTCAAATGTAAGTGTAAGGCAAACTTACTCAAATGGTTTTGGCAGAGATCCACAACCTATTAACCTAATTGGTCTCCAAATAGAGAAAATGAATTGTGGTTTTTCATTCATCAAAAATTGGGCCTTTCAGAATATAAGCCAAGATGCTAATAATTGGGTTGAGTTGGGTTTTAATATAGCTAATAAATGTGTAATTGCTGTTAGGAAGGATGCCTTATAAATTGAGTTTGTGGAGATTCATCTTTAAAAATATGGCCTGTGTGAAACTTGTGATTTGTGGGCTATTAGTAGCTTTCCAGCACAGAATACATGAGGAGTAGCTAAAAGGGGAAAATCCACAGTTTAGGAGATTTTAGCAGTTTAAGCTCCTGCAAATATGGATCAGAAATGGATTTCTGTTGATTTTCTGAATGTTTTTGACAACTAGTAACCAAGTGCTGGGGGGGTGTTATTTTTAAAATACGAAACAGTGTATTATGCAAGTGCTAGCCAAGAGGAAAAAGCAAATACAGTTTCCTTCTTTGATGATGACATACTTTTAAGTGGGGAGAACCAAAAAGCTCTTCCAAGATAGGATTCAAGAGGAAAATTCTAAGTCCAAGAAAAAAAAAGTCTATGGCTTATTGAACTAACAATGACTTGGTATGGTCGCACATGTGAAACAGGCACCATCCAAATAAACATCAGTAGACAAAAAAACCGCCCAAGCATTGAGATCTCATTTGACTTCGTCAAAAATGTGTAAGGAGTCTTCCAGCAGTCCTTCTCATCTTCTCCATGTTTTAATTAAAAACTCAAGGCAAAAACCAGCCCCACTCCCAGCACACATATATTTCATCCAATCTCTGGGAATGTCGATCATCTCTGTCTAGATTGCTAGAATTCCACAATATAAGGTCTATAAAAGTCCAGTTCACTTTTGTAGTGCAAACTATCAAATAATGCATTTTATTGGCCTTTTGAGGGACACTGTTTTCATGNAGTGCCAGAGCTGTAATAATACAAATTGATTTCTCTTCACTTACATAATGCCTCAAATCGTGTTTGAGGGCTATTGCTTGTTTGCTGAAAGATGGTATCTTGGTACTTATTACAGTTTGAACGTGAATCAATATAGTTTCAACTGACCTGTGAAAACACAAGATTGTCAATAAGAACAAAGGTGAAGAAATGTGAATCATTTCAAAACTGATTAATTTATTTTAGCCACACAATCAACAAAGAGAAATCTCCAGCAGAAAAACCAGAACTGAGAATGCTCAAAACTGGATAATTTCCCAGACAGACATAGATGGAAGGAGTTTTGCTCCTATCATACATCATCTGCTTGTGGATTCACCAGTTTTTCAGAACTCTTTTATGGATAAGAAACACCAGTTTTTACTCTAGTGGTCAAAGTTGGTAAAGTTATGGCAGCTGTTCATACACTCACCTACCTATATTGTCCTTCATGTTGGACACAAGTCTGGGAACCCAGAAGTTTTGCAAAGCCGATGTCCATATTATAAAAACCCCTAAAATCTGCTTTAAGAAGTTGTTGAGACAATCAAGTATATAGGTATTTTTGTTACTCTTTATATCACTATTACTATGGGAGGAAGTCTGCATTTACTGCAGAGAACTTCTGTCTTATCTAATGGACAAGTAACTACTTGGTAATCAGCAAATCTGAATTTCTGTTATATTCATTTTGAATTTCATCCTTGTTAAATCAGTGCCCCTCAGGAAAATAGCAATAAATTTGCTGTGGAAAAGATTTTGTTTGCTCTGGAAGATGAGATTTATGCCTATGCTTTAATGATTAGAAGAAATATAAATATGTCCATTTCCACTGCTGGGAAATAAGTATAGGATAGCAGGCTTGCACTTAAATGCAGCAGATTTTTTTTTTTTAAGGTAAAGAGGCAATTAAGTAAATTTATGGAACTGGAAAATCAACAGGCAAGGATCCATTCTAGAAATACAGCTCACCTTCAAGTCCATGGTAAATTGTTCCTGATCACAGAGAGAATGCTTGGATTTCAAAGGTT
>VXBO01013678.1:0-38701 GCA_013400135.1 Rhinoptilus africanus
TCCAACCTCGCCGATTCTATGACTCTTTGGGGAAAGTCCATGGAAAGGTACCAAGACTAGGGCAGGGGTATCCTGTCCTCTGTCACAGCTTACTATTCAATAGTCAGTGAGCTCACAGCTAACAATAGATGTTTGTGACTGCATTTGGCTAGTGCATACACCTATCATAAAATCTCCCCTGGAGGTGGAAAAGGAAAGAAGGATCCTGCCAAGTTGGATCTGACTTAAATGGCAGACCTTAAGTAAGCATTTAGGGATGTGATGTTAGGTATTTCAAGCTTGTTTTTAAGTTTCTTATTTTGAATTAGGGAATTTGCTCACGGTAATAAAAGTCAATTTTTATCTGTTGTGTCATTTTGTAGAATGTATGAAGAGGTTCTGACTTCTCAGCAGCTCAAAGGTATATTTGCTTGGTAGCGATTTGCTCGCGGTGTTTTATGATGGTGCAATGACAGAAATTCTTTCGTCTATCAGTACAAACCTTTTAGGAATGAAATCATATTCCATCAGCTGACTTGCATGAAATTCAAATGTTAATTTACATTTTTTTTTGAAGAGCACAACAGGCCAAAATTGCTGCTTAAAACATCTGGAGAGAATACTTACTGCACTTGGTTAAATCCATAAATCTGTGGGGATAGAGCTCATTGAGGAGAAAGGGGCAGAAGGTGAAGGCCACAACAAGAACAGTTGTTTTCCTCTCTGCACTTCCTCTCTCCTCTCTGTTTAAGAATTTTGACATTTTAGTGTAAAACTGATTAAATTATTCCCAGAGTTTTAACATCTGTATCACGGAACCACCTCATGTGATTGGAGAGAGGAGGCTGAACAAAAAAACCAACCTGCTGCAACTCCATAGTATTTGTTTGACACAATCTGTTACTGGGAGGCAGAGAGGAAAGCTATAGAGAGCTGTATATTTGCTGTACGTCTTTATTGTGAATATTGGACAATGTTCTTGCATAGAGCAATAGACAGTAATATGAGAAACTAATAGAAGAATTGTTTAATGTTTGTTCTCTTGTGCAGTTGCTTTAAAATTATCGTGGGAAGTGAGGGGGGAGATTGAAATTCTATTGTTTTGTTGAAGAAGGGTTCTTCACTCCTTCATATTTTTATTTTTAAAGTACTTATTGCCATTCACAAATGGCTTCCTTCTGCAAAATGGAACTGAGATGGGCTGTTAACGGTTGTTGAAAAACATATTTTAATAAACCAAAAACATTAGTCTAACTAAGAGCAGTTATTTGAAGAAACAAGCCTTGAAGCTACCAACCCTTGTATGAAGTAAAACTTCAAACTATCTTATTTAAACTTTGCTGTATAAAGAATGATCTTGCTGTGGTAAAATGCAACTTTAGAAGCATAGCTGGAAAGCAGGGGGTAATATATATGGACTGTTATCCAGATGGAATGAAAAGATTTATTTTTCACTTCATAAATTCCTCAGGTTTTGAAAGTATATTTTATGTTATCTACACTTGTGCTGATGTATAGAGGGAATGGAAGCTCCTAATTCATAATGGTTGTTTGAGAGGTCCTCAACTACCATGGCAGGTATGAGATTCCAGGAAAATAAAGATTTGGTTCCCCTCGCCCCATTTTTTGGTATACTCTAGGGAATAGAAAGCATTTCCTTTCCCTTTGATCAATCTCTTTAAGTATGATAAATTAAGAAATTGAAATCTTAAAAGGAAAAAATGACAAGAGTATCAGTATAAATTCTTCATAACTGGATGCACAAGTTGTGTCTTTTCTCTGCATAGACAGTTTCTAGCTTATCAGCCCCGGGCCTGTACTGTTATGTGGGGTTGTTCCATCCCATGCGCAGGGCTTGAAACTTGCATTTGTCGAACTTCTCACGTTTCCTTGCCATCCTAGCTTTGAGGCTTGTACAGGTTCCTCTGAGTAGCAGTATCGTCCAGTCTATTAACTGCTCACAATTTGGCATCTTAGCCTATTTGCTGACAGTGCACTCTGTCTTCATCCAGGTCATTAATAATGACATCAAAGCACCGGTGTTACTATCGTTCTTTGGGGGATGTCCCTACTATGTTGCTGCCGGTTGGACTTTGTGCTGCCAGTTTTTACCCTTTGAGATGGGTGGTCCACACAGTTTTTCAT
This sequence comes from Rhinoptilus africanus, assembly GCA_013400135.1. Lineage (NCBI taxonomy): Eukaryota > Metazoa > Chordata > Aves > Charadriiformes > Glareolidae > Rhinoptilus > Rhinoptilus africanus. Next base: position 2,125 of record VXBO01013678.1, read on the forward strand.
CCATCACCCTATTGCTAGCTGGCAGAGTCCATATCTCCCCAAATTAGTTCCAGGGTTACTGTGGCAGACCATGATAAAGACCATACTGAAGCCAAGGCATACAACATTCACTGCTCTCCCCTTGTCCACAGAGTCAGTTCCTGCCTCCTGAAAGGCAAACAAATTGGTCAGATATGATTTACACTTGTTAGATCCAGGCTGGCTTTTCCTCACCATCTTATTTTGCATGTGCTTAGAAATGGCTTCCAAGAAGATTTGTTCAATAGCCCTCTCGGAGACTGAAGTTTGACTCACTGGCCTGTGGCTCCCAAGAGTCTTTTGATAGCTTTCTTTAAGATGGATATGACACTTGACTTTGTGCAGTATTGGGAGCTTCCTCCAATCACCATGACCTTCCATTGAGTCAATATAAAGTATGATTGTGCCAGTTCAAAAGTTTTAGGATCCTCCTTGTCAGCTCAAATTTATGACAGCTTCTACTAGAATTACACTGCTGAAGGACATCAACAGATGGAGCAACTATTACTGGGTTGCCATTTCTATGAGGAAGAAAAGTCTGGCAGAAGTAGGAAAGGCAAACTCTGAAGGGCTTTCTGGGTGAAAATATTACAAAAGAAAAGTGCAGCTCTGGCATCACGAGTAGTTACAAACACTTCGTGTCTACACCTGTAAACAGAGACAAAAACCCCCAAACCATTGCATGCTGATGAGATTTTGGTTGGGGGTTTTTTGTTTGCATGTTTTTGAACTGCTTAGTAGTTGCACAGAGTATTTAAATAATTGACCGAGCACTTAAAAGCTGTTTTGCTCCTTTTCAATTACAAGTGTGAAGCAGACAAAGAAAGTGTAAGACACTTCTCCCTGTTCCTCTGCATGGTACGGCTTAAGTGTCAGGGCAGAGGTGTTCTGAAGGTTTTTGGAGAATGGGCACTGGGGAAATGTCCTGCACTGTCCTGTCTGAAATAAAAGCATGTGGGGAGCTTTTCAGTTGCAGCAGGAGCAGGACAGTTCAAAAGCGTTACAGGGTGGCTTAGCTTAGTTTGCCTTAGAAGGGTGCCTGATGCAACTTGATGCTCCCTAAAATTTCAGTAGCATATACTAGTTGCGTCTATCTCTGCCTCTGGAGTCAGAACAGGATCAGAGAGGCTTAGCTCTGTAGTTGTTGTGATCTTGAATTTTAAAGCTGTTATACTGGAAATTATGCTTGAAACATGCTATAGAGAGGTCGTGAGGACTTGAAGAAGTCATTGTTGATGGGTAATTGCATTTTGTCCTAGTTGACTTTAATAAAGGCTGCCATGTCACGTTTTCTTTAAAGTTTGAGAACTGGAAAGACTTCCAGACAGATTTGCTTCTGCAAGATACTAGAAAAACGTGGGGGATCCAACACTTCAAGGGAAAACACAAGCAACTTACTATTGCAGGCTATGTTACTGTGGCTTACTGAAGTCCTTCCTTGGAAAGGAAGTAGCTGAACTACATTAGCTGACCGTTATGCTGACTTTTGTCAGCCTTATGGCTATATCAAGAAGATGTATTGATTTAGGACAAGTAGCAAGTTTATGTGCACTTTACTGATCGTGTTAAAATCCTCTCTTTTTTTTTTTTTCTTTAAAGAATAACCTGTTCTTGAATATATGAATGTGGGGAATGATTCTGCTCTGAACTGAGCCAAGTGATCCAGTCCATCTCTTCAATTTCAAACTTCTGTGAACAAAGATGAGCTAAGAGTGTGTCATGGAGCAGATTGAATCAACATACCATGACATTATAATGAGTTGAAAATGTGATGTCAGTCTGCTTGTAAATTCAGGCCAGCAGGAGCTGTGCATGGTTCGTTGACAAATAATAAGGCAATTTAACCAAGGTGTATGTCATTCTACAGCATAGAATTTAGGTATTCTGCACCAAAAGTAGAACTTACAGGGAAGCAAAGCTACAAAACTACTGCTACCAAAGCACAAGCTGGGAAGGCTCTCTGTAAGCTTTACGTATGTAATGATGTGCTTATGCTCTTCAAGGCTAGGGCAAAAAAGCAGATGTACTTATCTTGAATGGAGCCAACTGGCTACACGCTTGTAGCGGGATCTGGCATGGTACTTTTCACTGCTGTTAGAAAAACTACCTAAGCCTCTGCCTCTGTTCCTCTTTAATGCAGGTAACAGCCACACATACAACCTTCTGCCTCTGTTTGTTGTTCTTCTAGTGTTGGGTTCCCTTGGCTTAATTAACAGCAGAGATTGTGGGTCAGGTAGCCAATACAAGTAACACAGAGCTATAAGAGCTACTCCAAGACAAGAGCAGCCAGCATAGGACTCCAATAGTCAGAAGCTATTTGTTTAACCATTAGTTATAGCATAGATTTCTAATGTCTTTATTTGCCTTCCTGCGGAAGGTTTAAGGTATTTGTATTTTGCTGTCCTATATGTCAGGAATATTTCAGTTACTGTGAGGTTTTGCTCTTGCGACATACGCATTCTGTGTTCTTTGAAAAACTGGTTAGCCTTGTTGGCTGAGTTCCCACACTCGTGTTTGAGAAAGCATGACTTCTGCTGTGAGTCCTCTTGACTTGCACTGATATCACCAAATAAGATGGACCACGCTTTTAGTCATATGGTTTAGTTTTAAGTAGTCCTGCAGGGGCAGAGAGTTGAACTTTCACGATCCTTATGGGTCCCTTACAGCTTTTGAGATATTCTATGATTCTACAATTATGTTGAATTCACTAAGGTTGCTTAGTATTGCTGTCACCAGTGATTTTGTGCTTGCATCTTATGTAGAGATATACGTAACTCTGACTGGTTTCTGGGTCAGAAAAGTAGGTAAATCCTTAAATGCACTGTGCTCTATATAGCAATTGTATGGGGGGGGGAAACGTTGCCATCCTTCCTGTAACAATTTTTCCTTAACATATTTTGAAACTCCTTCTTTGTTGGGTGTCTGTCTTTAAATTTTGGTGGGGTGTGGGGGAGGAGTGTGAAACTGAAATTCTGCAAGTGTTGAAAAAGAGAATGATGAATATTCACTAGTCTGTTCAGCTTTTTAAAGCTTTTGTTTCAAAATACTACTATAGAGCTGACAGGTGGGAGCTGCCAAGGGGAGGCCGTCCCTGTGATGGAGACAAGGCTCACCATCCCTACGTTCTATGGGCATTCCTGTCACCTTTATTAAATCCAGAAGTTTATGTTCACTGGGTATGCCCTAGCCTGGAGTTTGGCAGGAACTTTTCCCTGTGCCCTGTAAGGCTTGGGCTGTCTGTATTTAAGTTGTAATTTAGTACTGCTTTCATACGCTCAAGCTTTTTTTAAAATTATAATCAGCTCTTGGTTGTCGAATATTGTGTGGTGCTGAAAAATCCCCCTGTAAAGGGTTGGTGGGCCTGGTTGTGTCCGTTCGGAATTCTGCAGAAGAAGCTGAAGGTGATGGTTTCTTAGTCCTGGGGATGGTGGATTGTCTCACAGACCAAATGCAGTGTGAGCTAGAAGGCTGTTGTGGGTACTGATACTAAACTGCATCCAACAGGAGGAGCGCTCACAGAGCACCAGACTGGGATAAAGCCACCTGCCTCAGCTATCAGAAGCAGCTGTATTATTTCAGCTATAGACATTTGGAGATGGGGTTGCTCACACACAGTGCGAGTAATGAGTCTGCAGGCACTCAGCTTGGCTTGGCAGAGCATCAGTTTCAACTGGGCAGTTTATAGAGAGCATTGACAAGGAATGTCTGGTCATTGAACTTCTCTTTCCATGCTGTTCCCTCAGGAAACAGTTGATGCTTGACTTGTCATTTCTAATTTTTGAGTACTTAAATCATGCCACTAGAACATTCTGTTGCTTCTTTCAGATACTTATGACTGCTAATGAAAATCGAGGTACTGTAGGTGCTACACAATACAACGCTCTTTGGATACATCTTAATTTTATTTCCTCTGGAGGGTGCAAAAAGCATTTAAAGAATAATGATAGTCACCATAATTGTTGAAAGATTTACTGTTGCCTGGAGTGATAAAGGTGAAGGAATAAAAACAAAAGATCCCCAAAACACAAACTAACCCCTTTGGTGGGCAAAAAGATGAAATTTTCTCTTGTGATTGTACAACATGCCCAAAATATGTAGCTCAATGCAATGATTTTCTTAAAACTTGTTGATAGCTAGCTTTGATCATCAAAGAATGGAGGCAATAGACAGTTATGAGAAATTGAATGGTCCTACTGTATTTGATTTGAGATTGTAGATGCCTCTTCTCGTGTCATGTATAAAGACAAGCCATCTCTGCAGAATGCAGCCACTGAGGATTTACTTAACTGGCCACTGGATGCCAGTATTGCTCTGCAGACACTGGTAGCGGAAAGCTTATTTTTGTGACTAATATTGCAATGGCTGCTCCAATATTAGAAGCATTTTATCACTTATTTTCTAAACTGGGATAAAAAGTGGGTGAAGTGCTGGATGAAACATACATTTTATATTACTTTATTGAGGGACTGAATACATAGAGGTTGTTGATTTATGTTTGACCCTTATTAAACTACATTAGATTTCAGCATCATCCATAGCAGCATACTTTGTCATGAAAATATCATCTTTTTTGGAGTTGGCCCTTTTCAGGCAGTCATTGATCTGTTCTGCTGCTGGTCTTTGCTACCTTGAAATAGCTTGCAGAAGGAAACATTCTTTGCTAACTCAGGACTGAAAATCCTGATACTGACCAAACAAATCTGTAACATCTGTGGCAATTTTTAAACCCCTGTACATGTGGGCAGAATTCCTGGATGAGTAGGGCTTCCGAATTTGAAGACAGTGGTTTCTGTCTGTGTGTCTAGGAGTTCATACTTGAAGAGGTAGTGGAGAGATTAGTTTATTCACTGCCCTAATAGTGTTGAGGTGTTTGTCAAGGAGATGCTTTCAATGTTCTAATGGCTATCAGAGGTTGAAATGAGGATTTGCATCGTTTGGGTTTGTTTGTTGGGTTTTTTTTTTAAGAGAGACCTTGTTCTGGTGAAGGCTCAGAAATGATGAAGTTGCCAACTTGGTCACTATGGCTGCAAAGATTAGCATGCAGAATACGCAGAGGAGCACACCATTTTTCACCTCACGCTGTACGTTCATTCAGCAAGGAGACACTGGATTTGGCAAACCTAACTGCCATATTGAAACACTTGAGTGGGAAAGTATGCTTTCTCTATTTCATGTCAGTCCAACATGCCATCCCGTGTGCTGGAGCTAGCATGAAAAATCATTACGTTCCAGAGAAGCAGCCTCTGGGTAAGTAATCAATGGATGAAATGGAAACGATGGTGACTTGATTATTCAGCCTTATCCTTGCCGTGCTCTTACTTTGTTCATAGAAAAAGCAACAGCTTTTCCCTTTGAATATGGTTTAGAGATAACATTAACCTGGAAGTAGCTGGTTTTAGAACTATGGGAGAGGAAAATAACTTCTTCGAAATGTTATTACCTCATACAGAGAAATGAAGAGAAGTTGTTCCTATAAGATCCTTCTCTTTTAGGGGAAGTGAGAGGCTGTTTAATAGCAGAGTCCATTTTTTGTATATTAAAGGAAAGGTTATAAAAAGAGGCTTCTGAGGCACTAGCCTAATTTTAATTAGGATTGCTGTGCTGCTTAGCTGCCTGTCTTTAGATCACAGAATACTGACAGGTAGGTTCATACTGGATGGCTCATTCTCAGCGACCGAAAGCATTGTCCTGGGCATTAGCCAAGTATTCTGACTTTTGTTCCTGGTGGTCTTAGCGTGTTGTGTTCATTATAACTCACTAACTGTGAGGGTTTGTAAGGGCCTTCCCCCTCTGGGAGGGGGGGCCCCCGAGGTTCATGGCCAGCTTAGAGATGGTGCGGCTGAAGGCAGCCTCCTGGGTGTCATCCCACCGTGTTCTTAACTGCAGCCCCATCAGTAGGAACCGCAAGTTCCCACCAGCTGGGCTGTGGTGACCAGCTCTGGCTGGCTTCTGCTCACGGCTGGAGGCCGAGTCCAGAGCTGCAGGAGTCAGGAGGGATGCAGGCAGAGTTCTGCTTGGGGCAAAGCAGCAGGAGGGCTCAGGAGACAGGGTTTGATGAGCAGCCTGTTTTCCACATGTGGTGAGTGGAGCCTGAGCAGCCTGTGGTGTGAACCAGGGCTGGTTCATAACTGCGACATGCCCTCATGAGAGCCTGGGATCCCTCACTTCTGGTTGAGAAATAGCCACTGTGGCATTTTGTGTGACCTGCAGTTCCTGCCTTAAGAAAGATATAAAGAGCAAAACAAAGTAGGTAGGCAGTTTTTCTCACGTTTTGTAAGACAACAAAAAATGAGGATAGGTATTAAAATATACAGAAAAAAGGAGGCAGAAAGGTAGATCTCTGCAGTCCAAGCAAAAGCTGGAGCCAAATGCAGAAAAAGGGCTCTCTGGATCTGGAGATGCTGTGACCTCCTGGTGCTTGTCCAAAGGAAGTTTTTGAGAGGGGGAAGAGGTGAAAGCCCTGCAGAAATGCCAGCTTGTTTTTTGTTGTTGTTGTTGCAATGTACATTATGCAAGGAGCATAAGTTCTTTTGTAAAAGCAATGTAATGATTTTCTGAAACCAGTTAGGATTGAGATTGGTTCCCAAGATGCATGAATTTGGGCAAGAAGAATATTCTAAGTGATGCGTATGTCCAAAATTTGTGTCATTTTTACCTGTCTGTTTCAAAATAAGATTTATTTTAAAATTTTAGAAGTTTTCCCTCTTGTGTATGTGATTTATTTATTTAGTTAATTTTAGAAATATGTGAGGGAGCAGAGGAGTTAAAAATCTATGAACTGCACAGAATGCACTGGAGAATACAGACATTCTTGTTAAACTTTGTCTTTCTGTCATTTAAGATGTAGACAAAACTGAACAACAGAAAGAAATATGACTTTAAACAAAATGCAGTCTTTTAGTTGTTGGTGTATTTTTTTTCTTTTTCAAACTATTTTTGTTCAGATAATTCCATTCTGGTCTGGCAATAGACAAAAATACCCAACTTTTTTGAAGGAGCTGTCAAGAGCTAATCCACCTGGCTCTGGTAAAACTCCCTAAAAGCAGAAACCCTTCAAATACGCCCCAGCTCCCTCCAGCTAGCTCACAGAAACTGAGACCACTTTTTCTTGTCCGTGCTGAAAACGAACAAGGAAAGCAGGGCCAGTGGCTCCTGTTCTCCTGAGGAGGAAATGAAAGCAAAATCCTGCACTTTTTCCTTTCCTTGCAGCTCCTGTGGAGAATCCACAATACCTGTCAGTGGGGGGGTGCCCCACTCTTCTGGATGCAGGGTGCTGGGCTTGCAGAGAAGATGTGGCAAAAGCTGCAGTGAGCGGGTGGAAGAGCAAGGAAATACACACAAAAAAAGCAGGGCAGAGAGGAAAATCGCTGCATAGAAAACAGCCCACTATAACAGCCCATGGTTACTGACTGACAATGTGAAAAAGATACCAATTCTGGAAAACAACACCAATTCTGGCTTTGAAATGGCTAGAAATATACAGCTCATAATTCTCAGAGAAAGCCATTTAGTAGCATCCAGTGAAGCAAAGAAGATATGAAGGAAACAAGGGTTTTTTAAATTAAATTTTCCTTTTCCATGTTTCAGTAGAACTACTGTACATAACTATTGTTTTATTGGCCATCTGTAGTAATTAAAAGCCCAACCAGCAGAGCTTTCAATCTTGTTGTTCATCCTTCCCTAGCACAGATAGTCTAGGTTTTGTTCCACCAGTGCTGTAAAATAAAAGAGGTTTCTTGTGGAGTTGCTTTAAATTTTCACTACAGACTGCTGAAATTTCCTTTAGAGATTTGAGTAACTCTTCCTTTTTTTTGTTTAAAGCACTATCCCTTCCAGAAATTCTGGCTAACTTGTATTATATTTCAGTAGAAATACTTATCTTTGTTTACACTTAAATGCTAAATGTTTTGTTCTTTTAAGCTTAAAGAAAGTAAGCGGGCTGTATATTTTGGGAGAAAACAATTTTAAACAAACCAGATGAACAGGTATGTTGATAAACTGTTTCATGGTTAATTCCCAGATAATTAAACATTACATAAATAAAACATTTATACTAGAGAAATTGAGTGTGTTTGTAGAATGGACCACACTCCTCCTCTCTTCCTCAGAAGTACTTTTTCAGCCCCTGATGTGTTGATTGCTTTAGAGTAGCAAGTGGCAAGAGGTATACTGTGATAAGAATCCTACTGGGAGGGGAAAAAAATAATGTTGTCCACCAAATACTTCTTTCCTCTTTTCTGGACTCTCTGGCCTCAGCATTTTGTTGTTCTGACAACTACTGAAGAAACAGAATTTGTTGAATTTTAAATATGAAATCAACTTGCAGAAAGAGATGGTATGGCTGAAGGATTTTTTTTCCCATCGTTTCATCAAACCTGCTGATCCAAACTTTAGACCACTAACCTTTCTATAGAATCCTATGAAAACATACAGTCTAAAATTAGATACAGTGTAATATTGTTCAATGAAAGCAGCTTCTTTGTAGCGGAATTTTCTTCTTTTAAGGTGAAATTGAATCTTGAACAGGAGAAGACACATTTTTTTCATATTTTTGACATGTAGCACATAGTATTCTAAGTGGGATTTAAAGTGCATAGCCTGTGGCTACTTATCCTGTTTCTTGCAAGAAAAAAATTGATCTTGATCTGTGAGCCATTGCTGAGACATGCTAAGCCTTTTGCTTGTGCACTCTTCTCCTAAGGTTCACCTTTAGAGGACTGTTCTTCAGGGTTTTGGTTCCTTGGGAACTTTTGTGAAAGGCTGTGTAAGAAGCACAAGCTTTGTGTGGGGACCAATGTGCTTTGGAGATAGACTTGTCTTGCTTGTGGATAAAGGAATGCTTGGTTTTACTGCTTTGAATACACATTTGCTGTCCTTTAAACATAATTTTTCTAATGGTAGACCTTTGGGTGGCAGAAGTTAAATTACAATTCCTGCATTAGTTCTCCAAAATGTCAGTCATGACAGAGACGCTTGTGTTCAATTCTTGAGACTGCAAAATAACCTTATCATCAAAACATGCCGTGAAATGTCAGTTAGCAAAACTTTAGGCATTACACAGATCATCATCTTCCTGAGAGGCAGTAGTGGAAGATGCCTGTTCCATTTCAGATCCCTATTTTTTCACTGTAAACCCTACAGATGAGGAAACTGGTTTGCTTGTGAAGTTTTGGGGAAGGATATTCTTCTTAAGCATCCTACTTCTTTAATGCTGTTGGCAAACAACTCTGTTGACAAAATACTTGTAAAATACCAGTAAATGAATGTTTCTTTTGTTTAGTCCTTGCTAGGGAGCGTGTTTTCTATGAGCTATGATTCTGGGAAAGATGCAATAAGTAAATAATTGTGAGCAAGAAGTGCACAGACTTAGTTGATGAATCATTTTGTCCTACTGAGCGAGTTGGGGTACAGTGTCATAGCTCTGATTTCAGCGGAGCTATGGCTGTTGATTTATATTATCTGAAGTTCTCATGCCTAGGTTGTTGCTCCGTTAATTATGAAGGGACCTAGGAGACAAATCTAGTTGGTTACTTCATGTGACTAACTGAACACTTGTTCTGGGTTTGCCTCATCAATTCGATTATTCTTGGAGTTTAAAACCATACCAAATGTTAAATAGAACAACCCAATGCATTTCCACACTGCTTTAAAGTGAAGGTTAACCTTAAAGCTGGAAGAGTTATAACATTCTAAGCCTTTACAATCCCTCAGCATTTCTTCCTTGGAAGGCAGAAAATTCAGTGGAAACCTATGCTCTTCTTTACTTTTTCTGTCTTCTGTTTAATAAGAGCTGCATCCATTGGTTCCTGTTTCTCAGATACATGCATGGTTTATTTTTTAGGAACAATAGACAATGGGCTGTCTTTTTTCTTTCCCTACATCAATTTAATTACATATGTTTTCCAGACAGTACCCCTGCTAATTCAGCAAGGCACATGTGCATGTTGCAAAAGCTCTTGTAAAAGAAGAATGATTGAGATTTCACATTTCTGCAGAAGGAAAACACAATAAAATCCCTGCAATTGGCCCATGTTTGCTCTGCTGTTCTAAAACTATAAATGTTTTATGGAAACACTGGGATTTATATATACATTCATCCTTTAAGGAGAAGAATAGGTCTTAATCCACTGGGGACTTGGCTTACTAGAGATGTGAATCCTCTGGCCTTTCCGCTCCTGCTGTGTATAGCTTTCTGGAGTATAGGATGACACTCACACCAGAGCTCCACTGAGCTCCGAGGCAGATGGGCAACCGATGGGTGCTGGCTTTGTCACTAAGTAGACTGCTTAAAAATGCCAAATAGTAATGTAGTTACTGCAGTATGTTTCTGATTAAAAAAAAAAAAATGTCCATTTTGCATTCCTCATCCCAAAACCACATTTAGTAATGCCAAAAGAAGCAATGAAGTGATCTTCCTTACATAGCAAAAACACAAGAAAACCTACTAGTGTTGAGAGGTTAGCATCCAAACTTTGATACATAACCACTATTACCAGTCACCTCATTACTGAAAGATTGACCTAGCTTTGTATGTCAAAGGATCCACTGGTAAGAATGAAATCCATGCCATCATTTAAGTGGTCTAACCAGACTGTGCCTTCTGGCTTGGAAATATTGCAGTGGTTTGCTTTTTGGGGAGGTTTTTTTCCTTTTGCTTTTTGTCTTTTTTTTTTTTTCCCCTGAAAAGCTCTTGAAACAACTATTAAATAAAGGCAAACAGCTGACAGTCCTTTTCTTCCATCAAAGCATGGAAAAATGTAGCCATCTGTCTTTCAGCGAATTGTAAGGAAAGGAGGGGAAAGCTATGCTAAATATCTGAGGAATGATGAAGTAAGGCAAGCTGTGCACTCTGATGTTCTCTATCAGCTGCATAACTCATCCATCACTGTTACAGTTTGCAGCTGGGGATATTGCAGGGCTCTGAAACTGCAGTGGGAGATGAAAACATCCTGGTGAGCTGTCTGGCCAGTGTAGTTAGAGGCCTCTGCTGTTACTTTACGTTGCAAACGCCTCTCTGTTGCTGTAAAAAAACTAGTATAGTTTTAAACAAAAAGTTTGAGTGATTTCTGACTCTTGGAAAGGTCTAGACTGATGACCTACCTTTCCAATTTTGGTTAGGTTTGGGTTTTAAGAGCTCTTGGGAGTGGCATGTACGCTGCAGCCTCTGCATTTTCCTGACCATGTTCTTCAGCCCCCACATGGAGGAGAACTTGTAAGCAGAATCTGAATCTCAGAAGAAAGGCACCATACATTACTGCCTCCCCCCTGACTGAAATGGTCACTAGCAGTTCACATATTCCATCATTTTCATTTCTTCCTTGCTCTTCCCATCTCTTTTGCCTGTACCTGCTGCTTTGATTGGTTTTGTTCCTCTACGCTACCTCTTTGCTTAGTCCCCTGCCCTGCCTGAACATGTAACTCTCAGTTTTGAACTCCAGCCTCTCCTGGTTTTTTGTCCTGGCAGTTCTCCCTACCGTCAGCCTTCCAGATACTGTCAGAGAGGAGTCCAAGTGTTGCTAGCTCTGCGATCTAGGAAGTGGTGTGACCATAATAGAAGTAAGTGAGCCCCATCTCTCCTGGGAGAAGAGAATGACTGAGATGTGGTGACCTCCTTCAAGCTACCAGCGTGCAGCAGCTTCATTGCAATGCAATAGCAGTGTTTAGAATATATGATGTATGGTTTTAGTAGAGAGAGATAGCCTGAACGGAAAGAGTTCTTGGAAAACTTTCAAGCTAAGTTTTGAATTTCAGGGCTTTAGAAAAGTTCATAAATTCCTTCCCTAAAATTCAGAGATTTAACATTTTAATTACAGTTTGCATAGTATATGTTAAGTTTTGGTAGCTGTGTTTTACTGAGAAATCTGCTCTGCTGCTTTTTCGGGGAACCTTTCTATCCCTACATTACTGTAAATAATAGCTGTCTGTCCCAGATTTCTCTGCTGGCTTTTCTGGTGACTTTCAGAGGATTCTGAGTAGGCTTCAGTGCAGTAGCTTTATGATCTATGGGAGAATCTATTAGTGCTGTTTCCAGCATAACAGGATCCTATTTCAATTGTAGGACTGACATACCTTTAAAGCTCCTTGTTTCTTAACCTTTTGAATACTAGAAAAGAAAGTTGATGTAGCTTTTGTCAATTTAAATATAGGAATATTTATTGGGATTGCCTCACTGTACTAGCTAGTAGAAAAGGAAGAGAATTTTCCTTCTATCTTAAACATGAGGTATGTGCTGTACTAAATAACCTTTGTACGTACAGAGTGGGTTGTTATCTTTCAACCAAGCCTCCTGTTCAGTCTTGCACTTGAGTTACCAAGAGTATCCACTTTCCCAAGCCTTGCAGCTTAACCACAGAGCAGACTGTTTTCCAAGGCTGTAAGTTCTTGAAGTTTTTTTGTAGCTTCTAGTGATAAATTCTCTTTCCCATATAGCCAGAGAGGGAAAGTGGTCAGCGTAATTGTGTCCCACTGTTAGTATCCTTAGAGCGGGCTATGCTGAAGGAATATGCTTAGAAGCCTCACAGAAGGTCAGGTGGCAAACTTGACTATGAACCAAGTTTTCTCTTTGCATGACACTACTTACCCTTCTTCAGGAAAGGCCATTTCATTTTAGACATTTTATTTTTCTATCTGTTCTGTTTAGGTAAGAACAATGTTCCCTTTTTAGAAACCTTTTAGTTTTATTTTTCTTGGCTTAGATTTGAGGTTAGGTTTACAAAAACAATAAGCTGCTCAGTTTTTACGATAGTTATAAATATAGAATTGACTATTCATAAATCTAAATAAGGCTGTAAAATACAACCTGATTGTAAAATAAAGAATGGAAGGGATTTTTTTAGTTTAAGCATATGGTCTTTGCTTCATGTGTGCTTACATCCCCTGCTCCATAAAAAAGCTCAGTTGAGCCACTGTAAATGATTAAGGTCAACAATTCCACCCTTTTGCATTAGATACCCTCAATGTGACACACTGTGAAAAGCTGCCTACTTTATTTCCTTCAACAAAATTTGGCTTGTGACATCTTACATATAGTAGTCTGCCACGTCTCAAATGCAAGATTTAATGCATTGAAATGTTTTGTAATGATTTTAGAGTACATCATATTATGCAGATTGGTTGCCAGTCTAGACATAAGTTGCAAATTGCTTTTATTCGTTATAAAGTTCCATTTCATTGTTTTGTGCTCCTGCCCTGAAATTAGAAGTATGCTTTTAAAATTAGTCTAAACTTGTTTGATGAAGTGTACCCTGATTATTCCAGCAGCTGCACAAAGCAGCTTCACAGCCAGGGTGAGAAGAGTCTTTCAAGCCTGCAGCACGTCTCAGTAAATCTAGCTACCTGCAGAAGAAAACTGAGATTGTGAGCTGCATACCTGGTTGTACCTCTGTTTTGAGAAGATACTACCCCAACAGTGTCAAGATCTGATCAATCAAGTTTCTGCTTGTCTTCTTTTTACTGTTATTGTTTCATTCCCGATAAAGCTGTCTTGGGATTCTGGGACAACCCATCCTTGGCAAAAGGCCAGTGTGGCGAGCCGGCGCTTCTGGGCAAACCTATTGTGTTGCATTCCCAGCCTAGCACGGAGGGATGTACGCAACAAAAGTCTTATCCCAGAGCAGTGCCGGCTTTTGTCTCAACCTTTCAAAAATACCTACACCCCAAAAGAAGGTAGGGTGTGGAGAGGGTGCAAACTCCTCTGGGTAAGCATAAGACAGTTGTGAATGTTCAGTCTCTCCAGAGAGGCCCGAGTTTTGCCTCCTGCTGGCTACTGTCTCCAGAATCTGCTCAGAGGAATGCTGATGTGACACACATTGTTAGGGCCAGAAGCACACTTTCCCTTTCCACAAGATTACCTTGCTGCTCTCAGGGTCAGCTTGCTGGTAAAAGCTACTGTGAAGAGCCAGAAGAAACCTCAATGGGGACTCCCCTCTCTTTTGCTTAGAAGCTGCTTTTACGCTTTCAGATTCAGGCTCCCTCTCGCCTGCAGTCACCCTGATTCTGAGCATCTTGGACTTTCTAATGTATGACGGCACAGTCACTAGAGGATAAATGAAATTTTGTCTGTGATCTGGTGGTCTGAGCCTTCTTTTTGTGAAAACATGTGTTGAATTTCCCTATTTTGAGGGAACTGAGCTCAAATCCTCCATCTGCTGGTGGGGTGCCCTATGCCCTGCACCATTTTGGTAAGAGGTGTCTGCCTTTGGGGCCACACTGCAGGGGAAGGGAGCTAACCTCTTGCTGCAGGCCTTGGGCGCAGAAGGGGTTTGGGGTGTGTGAACATACGTGGCATATGTGAGCACATGACTTGGGGTTAATAAGAGATTTTGCATGTAAAGCAGCCAATTAAAATTGTGAGGCAGGCTGAGCAATCCCCTGACTTCCCTTGCCACGTGCCTTTTGCTGTGAGTTTCTTTCCAAGGCACGTGAGGTGTAACTGGTGTTCTGCTCCGGGGTTCAGCTGCTTCAAAGGCAGGATGATACTCACTATAGCTAATGCTAAGTCCCTCATCTTTCTCTATTTTATATCTTAGAACTGACAATACTGGCATGCTTTTCTAACGCATGCCTTTTCTCATATCCAGAAAATGTGTTTTTTCCCTTTCTCAGAAATATGTATTATTCTTCTAGGAGATATTCTGCATATATTCCCAATCATGCCATGACAGACTAAAGCAAATATCACTCAGCTGGAAACTCAATAAACTTGTGCAGTTTCTTTTTGTCTGGAAAGCACCTGCTATTTTATGTGTGTGTCATAAAAATGATTTTACTAACCATTAATTTACTGCTGCTATAAAACATTTAAACTTAATCCCTTTCACACAGAGGTAACCAAGGCCTGGTGCTACACAGGTAAACAGCAGGTAATACCTACAGTAATTATAAATTGTCTCTAAGCCCTGGAATTTATTCTTTTACCTTTCCCTGCAAAGTTTCCTCCTGCTCTGCAATGCCCACCCACACATTCCTGTATGCATCTGGGGAGCTCAGCTCCAGGATCAGGGATAATGCCTGTTTTGTTTTATATGCACATATATATAGACACACAGAATAATGAATATCTTGGTGAAGAAATGCTCAATAGTTTAAAATGTGGTTTAAGTTATGTAGCTTTCAGTTTCATGTGAGTATGTATCATCCCCATCAGAATGGGTAAAATTCTCAGGCTTTTCTATAGGCAGGTAAATTTGGAATTTGTAGCTACAGAATTCATTTAAACAGAAATACTGTTGCATGGTAATGAAAAAAGATGCCACAAATTTTCAATGATCTAAAAAAGGTAGTGGTATTGGACGCAAATGGCCTGAGATGAAAATGGTAAGAATCCCCGACCCATCGCCAGAACTGGATCTCATCAGTACTGCTGGAACAACTTGGCAGCAACCTCCTGCTTTCAGGTCACTCTCCAGCCTTCTGACAGCTGTGTGCTCTCTTCATCCAAACCCGTGAAAAAGATCTGTAATTCATTGGCAAGCTTGTTAAATTATTTACATGTGTAACTTGGAGCATTTGAAAGGTAACGTTATAGATGTGCTATAAGCCTAGGTGATAACATAATCCATAATGCTCAGTATTTCCCATTATAAACTTTTTCTCTCAGTTTTCTGTCATTTTTTGCTAAGCTTTAACAGTTTGAACTGAAATTTTCCATTCTGGATATCTCTCTCAAGTGGACCTGGGGGTGGAGGAATTAGCTAAAACTTCTTTGTTGAAGACTAAACAACGTCAAAGAACAAAGGAGACGATATCTTCTCCTTTCTTAAAGTTAGCAGCTGTGTACTTTGAAGAAATTATTTGGTATTTAATAGGAGGCTGCCTTCATATTCAGTATTTTTCTGATCATCTAGGGAGAGTGAAAAATCCCAACTTGGCTAAGATATAAGACCTTTAAAAATACCATGAAAATTGCAACTGAATCAAGAACAGACATTTGAAAAAGCTAAGCGATAATATTTTATATGTCCACAACATTGTTGACTAGATTTTGACATTGTTCACTATACTTTGAATGATTACACTGTATGAAATACAATGACAATATGAGCACTGAGAGTTAACTGGCGCTTACGGTGTTGACATGGTTGTACCTTGTCTTTTCCTCTGAAAGGGGGATAATTACACTGGATGGTATGGATGCAAATTAATTTCATGAGCTTCTTGTGTTCTAGTAACAGTGTCCTATCCTATATTAGAAAAATAATTTCAATATTCATACCCTGCAGTAAATACAGCCCAAGGAAGTGCATTGAACAGCAAGAAAAAGGCAAAAATTTTGAGTAACTGCTCTGTAAAGGAATATTGGTCACCCATGACTGGTCTGATGAGCATCCTGTGGAAAACACAGTGGATGTAATGCAATACATTACCATATATAGGTACATGCATATATATATCTGTAGAAAAACATAGGAAAAAGAAAATGAAAATCAACTTTGCAACCACATTGCCAAATTAAAATGGTTTTTGCATATACGTCTATATATACTGCAGAAATGTAGGTACATATTGTTTCAAAGAGAAAAATTCCAATGGGAAAGTAGAATATATTTTTTTAAAGCCATGTTAATGCTGTTTAAATTTGTCTCTAAAATTACTAACCGTGGTAAACTTGGAAAAAAAATTCAACTGCAGGTTTATTTTCTTGTGGAAATACAATATGAACAAATCGTGTAGCTGCTGATAGGGTCTGAATTTCAATCAATTGCTAAGTGATCCTAGGACAGATGTTTCTAATAATGATGAATTGACTGCTCCATTAATTAAACCACACATTTATGCCCTCAGTAGACTAGCAGTGTTCAAAATATTCCCACTGCTTTATGTTGTCATTCATGCATGCTGACCATTAACATTCGTTAGCAATCTGCATTATAAGGTTCTGCTTTGGCTGTAAGAGATCTGAGCTCCTATTCCTGGAATTTCTCTGCTGCTCAAGATTTATTCTAAGCCTAAATTTAACATTTCTTTTTCATGAAAATTCATTTTAGTATAACATCCAAACTGATAACAGTAACCAAGAATGTGTCTCATTTTAGAGCTGGAGTTTTGACAATGTTTGTGCTGGAAGCAAGCTTCTGTTACTGTGGTTTGTGCCTTAGTGATCTTTGTTTTTCTTTTGTGGCTGGAACATAAATTTCATTAATTGGTAAGGTTTGGGAACACCTGAGTCTTTTCAGTTCTTGAGAGAGAAACATTTTTAGATTAAAACTTTTTTTATTTCCACTGCTAATAACTCATCTAGAAATTTCAGATTTATCTTGTAGTTTCACGTTAAAGTAATAAACATTTCTTAATGTTGCTTTGATCTTTTGGGGGAGTTATTTTTAACAAGGAAAAGAAATGGTAAAATGTTATTATCATCTTAGATACAACCGTGCATGTTCTGTTAATCTATTTTTTCTTTAGTATTTTGGGTGCAACATCAGACACAGCTGAAACAGGACTGATAAAAGCTCTAATGTACCGATTTTATTGTTTACCCACCTAAGTATGCACACCAAATATAGCAGAACTTTTATTTATATTTTTGTACAGACTTGAAAATGGGAGTTCTCAATAGGCAGCCAAAGAGTCCTAGTAATACATGATGAAGCGTGGAATGTACCAGTGGGGATCTAAGTCTAGTATGGGGAGAAGCTGTGTGTCTCACTGTGTCAACCTCTTCTGTAGTGGAAAAACTTGTAATTTGGGGTCCTAGTTGTGTCATCAGGTTGGAGAGTCTCTTCGAAATGTTTAAATGCTTCTCCATTTTGTAAATCAGACTTTTCAACCAACACCTAGACAGCACATTAAGTTTCGTGTATCTTATCTCCCACTGGAAGTATTTGAAACACCTGCATGTCTGATAAGGTTTCAGATGACGTGTGAAGGTTTTACAATTTGTACATAAAGAAGAGTTAAAGAATAGAAGAAGGAACTATGCTGCCATTTGGAAACTAAGCAGATAGTAAAATGTTTCCGTTATAGATTTTTGCCCATATCAAAGTATTTTACAGGATAATTGCACTCCAGACAAGTAATTTGAACCTGGCTTTGTTAGAGAAGAATAAGAAATGGCGATACCAAAAATCTCAAATGAATCTTTCCTTTTGTATCTGCAGCTACTGGTTCCTTTGCCTACTTGTTGTTCTGGAATAACCCATGAACGCAGTATAAAAACCCATACAGAATAAGAGACAGGATTTGCATTATTTAGGTTGAAAATATTTCTTTCATGTGCTTTTGGTTTTTACCTGGTTCCAATTGCATATGCTTATTTGTTTTGTTCTACAAACTGCTCTCCCAATACCTGTTTTCTGTTTGTCATTACCTCCCTACTCTCCCTCTTTTGCTTGTTTCTTGCTCTTGCTTCACTTCCAGTTCTCATAGCCCTCTATTTAACTGGTCAACTCTGTTTGCCTCTAACGCAGAATGTGTTCATACAGTCTCTTCAATAAGAAACTAAAAGTGAACGTTTATGTGGTGTAATCTATAGGATCTGTTTATTTCTTACTAAGTGAAGGAGTTACACATATAAATCTGTAATTGATACGAATAACTGCTGCTATGCAACTCTGTGTATCTTACAGACAGCACCGGTTTTCCAGCCAGGTTACCCTTTACAGTTCTTATTCAGATGACTCTCGATATGCACAGTATCTTACTGCTCTGGTGCTTTTCTTGGCCTAAGTAAATACAGTTGTATGAAACACAAAGCAGTAGTCCTTTTCAGGGCCTGTTATGAGTAAGGAAGCATGAATTTTGTTGCTTACTTAAATTTGGAATTCTTGTCAGTAAATCCCTGGTCTGCTTTGATTTGTATGATAAAATGGAAGGATACTACGTGTGCTTCCTGGTTTATTGTTTGAACAGCCAGTGCTTTTTTGTAAAGACATGGCAAAAATAGCTTGTCTAATCCCATCCTATCAATACAAACAAAATGAATGCCACCTTTGTCTGTTCTGCAGCCCCTGCTCAGAGTTAAGTTTCTGTTGGAATTTCCTGGTTCCTGAATTCAATTTTAGGTGGAGTTCCCAATATTAAACAGATTTAAAGGTACTAGGACATGGTGCATCCAAAACTAATGAAGAACTGCCATCAACAGCAGTAGTGCAGATACCTCAGGAGATGGGTGTTACAGGTCAGTGTGAAATGCAGAGTGTTGCGAGGGTAATAGAGTACTGCCAACTAACTGGGTAAGAAGAATATGCGATTTTTACATTAGGTTAATGCTTGCTGTCAGCAGTTCAAGAAGGACAGGGAACNGTTTTGTGATTCTGTGACTTGCTGGTAATGGCTGGAAAAGGGAGATTTGGCGAGATGCATCTCCAAGGTTCTGGCAAGAGCCACATGGAACTGGTTAATGGGAGCATGCAGAACCTTGCCTTAGGCAGTGATCATCAGTTAAAACTCAAGTTGTCACTGCAAAGGACATGTTTTCAGTATGTGAGCACTCACAGCTGGCAACGGGATGTGCGACGCATAGAAATATTTTTTCAAAACTAGGTGCAAAAGGTAGAGAGTCACTAGATAAACACATTGAAAATAGAGGCTTATCTTATTCTTGACTGAGCTTCACTCAGTGCTCCCTCAGGACCACTCTTAGAGCTTTATCTGCGCACCTCTTTTCAGCACGAGAGATCAGGTCTTTGAACAAAGCTGGTGTTTGATCTCCAGTGTCATCGCTGCAGTCCAATGCCCTCATTGCAACGTCCCTGTTTTTATCCCTATAGGTTGTTCTGCTACTAGGCTGGTGTGCTTTCATATCTGCAGTCTATTGGGATGTTCCTGATCTATGCTACTTTCTACCTTTCTGCTGCTGCCACAAATGTCTGTTTAGTCTAGTTCCATGACAGCTAACCAGCTGTAACCACATAGTCATGCACCCTGTCATCACAAAAGGGGCGTTTTATTCTCCACAGCAGCTGGCTGGAATTGAGGTGTGTCAATTTCTTAGCTAGCAGGAACATTTGGGGTTGTTTCTTCCATTTTATTGCTGAAGATCTGAGATTCCCACACTGTGCTATAACCTTGTCACGAAATTCTGCAAAGGAGCAGTTTCTGGTTCAGGATGTCCATAGACCTCCACTGTGCTGAAAGCTCACAAAAGATGAGGTCGAGTTTTAAAACTGTACCTCACAGGCATGAGTCTGCATTAGACTTACAGTTTTGCCTAATCCCATCCTTACCTTTTGCTTCTGATTTTTTGAGTCTAACAGTCCAGGAAAAAAGATACATCAAGCATTTAAAGTTCAGTGAGTTGTTAATGCCTAGCTTCCTGCAACTTAGTTGAGGCTTTTTTGGAAGTGTTGTAGTTTTAATTTACTCTGACAGATCTCTCTTAAAACTTCTTACAAACCTTATAATCAGTCATAAGAGATGAATATTGTTTGTTGCCTTCTGGGAATACAGTTGGTGTGTGAATGAAAGAGGGACAATTGAGGAAAGTTTCGAGCAGGAGACTATTATCTGCTTTGAATACAGTCTTCTGCCACTGCTCTGTAATACGTAATTTGACATTAAAAGCTAAATGCTAGACTGAATATAACATGCACTGAAGAACAACAACAAAAAAACCTACAGGCTGAGGACATAGTAAATGCTTGACTTTGACAGGTTTCATGCCTTTTTCTGAATATTTGATGTATTTTTTCTGAAATCAGTTATGTCTGAACTAAACCTACTATATTTAGATCAATTGTTAATTCCTTGGTGTAGCAAAACACACAGTCGATATCCAGTGTGTATTAACACAAACCTGTCCCACATTGCCTGAAGGGAGGAAAGGACAGGAGTTTCTGAAAACAGCACGTATGGGTTGAGAACATAGTGCATGCTTCTTTAGGGAAAATACCCTCCAATTTAATATTACTTATGTTGTTTAATATGTATGTATTTCTTTAGCATAAGTAATAGGAATAACGAGATCTATCTTCTCTGCTTAGCATTTACCTTCTAGTCCCTTGAGGAGCATTTGCAGCATACTGATAGACCATGATAGTCACTTTTGGCTGATAAACTCAGTTAGAATGGTATTTACAAAATAGTAAAAAAACCCCACAATCCTAACTTCTTGAATCATCGATATTCATACTGATATTTGGAAACAGGAAGATTTGTGAAAGAGGAGATAGATCGAAAAGAATTTGAGAGCTTCCAAGGAATCAAATGTTCAACAGCATTTGTTTATAAATTCTCTTCTTTCTATTTTCCTACAGTAATAACAGAAAGAAACTGCTGGGCGTGGGGCAGGATGAGATGGTAGCCTGGTGAAAGCTTGCATAAAATTCAGTTGCTGTTGTTTGGAGAGTCTGAATCAGTGAAATATCTTGGTGTATACTATGCAATTTGCTGTCATGTGACAAGTGAACTTTCATGTTTAAAAAGAACTGGAACTGTTTTTTTCCTAGTATCCATTAACGTTATTCTGAGAAGCAGTAAACCTCGTGGCTGGACAGGTTTATCTGATTGGCTGAAGTGGAGAGAAGGTTGATGGTCACCTCTGATGAGCCTGTCCAGGGTGCAGTTGGAGGGATTAGCAGCATACGAACAGAAACTTCCAAGGAAGGATGTCCAAGATGGGATTTTATGACAATTCTATAGCACTGTTGAATGGCACTTTGCATTTCATATCATAGCATAAAAAGTACAACATGGCCCCAAATAATGCACCATGAAAGGGCAGCTACTGGCTTCTGGCAGGGCTCGCTGACTTCAGCTGTGCTCCACGCAGCCCTTCATCCACCTGGACTGACCGGCTTCTGGAAGGGTATTTAAATTACACGTTTCACAAGTGTATGTCCTCTGAGAACCCATAAAAAAGGAGAAAGTTATTCAAAGGTACTCAAATACTGGCAAGATCATTATAATTTTCTTTGTTCTGTGTTTTGCAGTTCCCCACAAACATCAATGATGGGCACAAGAATCAGCGCAAGGGTTCAACGGGTTGTTAACAAATGGGTTTTCTTTCTCGTCTTAAATGATGCTGATCTCAGTATATTAAAAAATGAATCGACCCTGCTGCTTCCTTCCAATAAAAGGAGGAACGTAGGGGGCATGCACATTCTCTGCGGTTCTTCTGCTAATTAGTGGTTTGAAGGAACCGTACATGAAAAACCCCCCACTGAGCTTACTGAATTTTATGTAACAGCCTTATTATCTGGTATTAGTGTTAAATGTCCATTTTCTCTCATGCCCCCATACTGGCAGATGAAAACTTGCTGTTTGGGCTTCTTATGTTTTTGGCTTGATTGTACATAGTGCTAAGGGAAGACAAAAATCCTTTTTAAATGAGCTCAGAGCAAGAAAAATCTGTTCCAGTTGGAAAAGTGCTTGGGACTATTTTGGAATGTCTTGTTGTGGCTTTAGCAATGGTTAGTAAGACTACCGTGTAATGTTTTAGCTGCCTATGGGACTCTTCAAAAAGCAAAACCTATGATGTCATTTCTCCCATCTTCCCTGCTGTTTTGGGGAAGGGAGGAAGGAGGTGGGGGGTGTGGAATTATGAGAACAGTCTCCAAGATACACTTTTGTTAGGGTTACAGCTTGAGAATACTTGAGAGGTTCTTCATTTTGGTAAATAAGCCTGTTACTTTGTCAGCAACTTTTCACATGCTTTATGTTCCCCATATATTTACATAGCTTTTAATGTTTACATGTATGGGGGCTGGCTGCTTGAAATATTTAAATTGTTATGAAGCAGATAGCTTTCTGGAGTTGTGATCTGCTAACTGAATTGTATGGCCAGGATATTTTACTCTGAGATAATGTAAATAATCATTGCAAGACATGGATAGCAATATGGTAGAAAGTCTGAAAAAGCTGATACATGCCCTTGTTTTCTTCCTCTGGATTTTTGTGGCATTTTTGGTGTAAGCATTTTGGTGTAACAGAAGCTGCAAACTATAGTTCATAAAAGTACTGCAGCAAGCTAACAGTGATATTCTGCTGTGTTGCTGTGTTGTTGGCAGATTTGTAATATACATATTCAATATTCAGACAGTCTCCTTAAAGAAGAACCTGAGGAAGAAGTAACTTGTGCTTATTCTGAACCCTTGCTTTGTTTTGCTAGTACTTGCAATAGAGGTGAGGAAAGCCAGGAGCATTCTGCAGTGTTGAGCACCTACTACCTTATTCCCAAATATGATTACAGATTTTTGATTTACACCTTGGAGTTGCCGGCCTGGTTTGGGTACCACTGGCCATGAGGGCTCATACAGGAGAATTTATGTTTTCATCCTGGCCTCATTTATTCTCTTAGCAGACGCTATGATGTATCCTAATAACATTTTAATTGACTCAGGGTGTGAGTATGAGGCTGCACTTCCCCACACCCTGAATCAGTTCCAATCTGTTTCTTAGCTCACCTACTGACAACCTGTGTCTTCTCAACACCCATCAGCATTTGGCTTGTGACTACCTTTGTGGCCCATAAAGTCAATGTTTCACACAGGAAACTCAGAGCCAACTCCTGCCAGTATTTCACAGGCTTTTTCAGTTATGTCTGCTGCTGAGTATATTTCCAGAGGGAAATCTTGAGCCCTATCTGGCTTGAAAATAACTTTAATTTCACTGGGGAACTTCAACCATCCTGATATTTGCTTGAAAGGCAGCTCAGCCAGGCACGCACCGTCCAGGAGGTTTCTGCAAAGCGTTGATGATAACTTTTTGAAACGTGGTGGAGTAGACAACGAGGAGAGATGCACTGCTGAACCTTGTACTAACAAACAAAGAAGGAGTGGTTGGGGACGTGAAGGTTGGGGGCAGCCTTGGCTGCTGTGACCATGCGATGGTGGACTTCGGGATCCTGCATGGCAGAAGCAGGGCAATAAGTAGGATTACAACCCTGGACTTCAGGAGAGCTAAATTTGGCCTCTTCAGAGACCTACTTGGAGGAATTCCATGGGTTAGGGCTCTAGAAGGTAGGGTGGGTGTCAAAAGGATGGGTCCAGACCCTTTTCAGTGGTGCCCAGCAACACGGGCACAAACTGGACACAGGAAATTGCATCTGAACATGAGGAAAAACTTCTTTACCTTGAGGGTGGCAGAGCACTGGAACAGGCTGCCCAGGGAGGTGGTGGAGTCTCTGTCTCTGGAGATAGTCAAAACCTGCCTGGGCGCGTTCCTGTGCAACCTGCTCTAGGTGACCCTGCTTTAGCAGGGCATTGGACTAGACGAGCTCCAGAGATCCCTCTCAATGCCTGCTATTCTGTGATTCCACTTCTGAAATATTTCTCCCTATGTCCCCTGCAATGCCTGTATTGCCACAAATTGCAGCGTGTCCCCTCTGTTTCAGTTGCAGTGTGCACATTGCCTCTAGGTAAAGGAGTTGGGGCTATTCTTGACAATTTTCACTATTTACAGAAGCTGTTCAGTGTTATCAAAGTATAAACACACATATTGTCAAGAATTAGAACAAGAAAATAGCCTTGTGAATAACCATATTCTTGGGAAATGCTTTCTCTCTGTATGTTTGCAATACACCATTTTACTACTTCCCTTCAATCCCTAAAACCTCTGGGAATGGGCTACTGAGCAAAATGACGGGATGTAAGGACTGCCCTAAAAAGGGTTCTTGTGCACTAAAAAGTTTCACTAGAAACTTTTGGTGTGTAAGTAAGCACATAGTGTTTTATACAATAGTCCAGGTCTTGGGAAACAACTTCTGGTTTTGATGATGCAGTTATGAAGTCTGAAAGGAATCGCATATTGTCCTCTGGTCCTGAGATGAATTTGCCCTGCTGGTGTTTAAGAAGAAAAAATTCCCTAGGTAACTCCATCAGTGAGATTCATGTTAATCCCTTAACTTAGTTTATTACTTCCCAAAGCTGAACCACACTTAGTGATATCATCAAAGCATAATTTATTTTGCTTTATAAAGTATTCTCCATCATTGAGAAAAGCCAACTTGAATCTTACACCTAAAGTACTGAAATTACTTGCCTTCTGCATTTTACTTTGAAAATGACATTTCCTTTCAATGTGAACTTTTGGTTTCCTTTAACAGTGGAAACAACAGCATCTCATAAAAGTTATTTCTTGTCAGTCTGTAGATGAAATCAAGCTCCATTATTGTATTATCTATAACTGTGAAAGGCGAAATAATTCACTGTGATTGTTTCTGTCATACATTACCATTACTGTGAATATAGTCCATAAACAGTCTCCATATGGCACTGGGCATTTTCACCAGTGTCCTGCAATCTGTAAGTCACTTTTCCAGCTGATGTCTAATTTAAAATTATATCTAATTTTCATTATTACAACCACAGTATAGGTACTTCTTTAAATGAACATTTAAAAAGTAAATGGACCATTATCAGTTTTATAGATCCTTTTTCTAGTGGCATGTGTGTTCACATTTGGACACTAAATAATAGTTTCTCAGACTGAAGTACGTTTTGACATTGTAAAATATATAAAGCTATGGAGCTATGATACGAAATTTTGGAATACTAACCCAAAACCAGTAGGCTGAAAGTTAAGGGGGAAATGGGCATGTAGATGCAGAGAGGTTTTCCCTCAGCTCTGACTATTATGAGTTCATTTAGACAGAGACATCCTAGAGTCAAAATGAAAACAGTGCTCCCCAGTCGTCTTCACTATTTAATTTTGACACAAGGAAAGCTAACCTTCAGATCTCCCTTTTTTCTAAGGCTTTAAAAAAATTACTATTTTCTGATGTTTGCCTCAATGAAAGTTGTTTTGTTTCACATTTTAAAATCATACAATGCTGTTCAATGTGAAAAAGTTGCTCCCTTATCCTGTAATTTAAGACCATCAAAATGGGGATTTTAAGAGGCTATTTCTCTTTTTAAACTACTACTGCTCATCCTACCTGAATCTGAAGTCCTGAGAGTGTTTTCAGAAATTTCCATGTTTTAAAATGAAGGCTAACCTATATAGAAAAAGCTAACACACCTTGTGAGCTGCTGGTCGCTCTCTTATTTCCCTTCTGCCTTCTCCCCCTCGCAGTGGCCTCTCTGGTGCTCCTGTCAAACTGGAGACCAGCGTCTTAAGATGCTAGATTTCTAGAGCACGCTCAATTTTTCTTTCTTCTCTGGTGAATCACTTCAAGTATAGGATGTTTGCTGTACAAATAATTTTTCAATATCATTCAAAGAAAAGAAAAAAGATCGGTTAAACTAATGCAGTAAGGTTGGTCAGAGCAATAACTCTGAAGATGAACACTGGAAAAGGATTTTTCCAGGTTATCCCAAATGCTGAATGCGGGCTGTACTGCTGTTGCCAAGCTTTTGACATCTTTCAGAATTGTAATGATAAGTTTAAACCCCTGCTGGTATCATTTTGGGAAAAAGCTGTCAATGAAATGTAAGCTACCAACCCAAAATAATGGTATATTTTGAAGCTGGGAGTCGAGTTAAATTAATGTCATGACAAAAAGACACATACAATAATCTTTTCTGTTGCTCATTTTTTTTCAATTGAGGCATTTGTTGCTTAATTGCATTTGACTTGTATGCATAGGTAACTTTGCAAGGTTAATACGTTATTTTCTCGTAAGTATCTGGACACTTTCCCACTTAAAGCTGTTTTCATAATGCCCCTTTCCCTTCTCCCTCTCCACTTTCAAGTTCCCCCTGCTGTTCAGGATGCCCTGGGCTGCTGTTCAGAGGGCAGAGGCATCTGTCTGTCCACAGGCATCAAGATTAAGCAAATGGCTTTACATTTATATCATGCTGTCTAATTTTTTGCCTTTTCTGAGAAATTAGTAGAAAGATGAAAACAATGGTAACAGGTAACCCGTGGAGGAGAACAGGCTGTCTGTTTAAAAACAGAGAACACAAATGCTAATTTTGACCCTAAAGTGCTTTTGGCAAGGTAAGTTAGCTCAAATGCTGTTTTGCTTTTCTTTTGTAGGAGTACCTAGACATCTTAATCCCATCCTGCATACTGTCAAACAATATCTGGAAGAAGCCTAATAAACATGGAAATACTTTTTAGGTTTTGGAATAACAGTGTTAATTTTAGAAAACATTTTCGGCCACCTCTGGAACAAGCACAATTGTGAAGAAATCATCAGCATAAATTGTTCCGCAAGGGGAAAGAGACATAAACATGATTTTTATTTTTATTTTTTTGAATATGTGCTATATCTGTGTCTTTCCCATGTCACCTTTAACAGTTGGAGGTTTAAGAAAGAAGATAGCTGATTACTGCCCAAGTCCTGTGAGGAAAATCACCAGTTTCACAGGGTTGATTGAAGTTGGCATTTTGCACTTAAGTCTTCATGACAACTATGCTTTCTTCACCACCCCATCTTCTGAACTTGGAGCAACTGGAAGCCCCATAGCAAACTGAGATGGGGCTGCCCAGCTGTGCAGGCCTGACAGTGTCCTGTGATGTGGGAGCAGCTCCCTTTCTCAGGCTGGTCGTGGTATGGAGCTGCCGTCAAGAGAAGCACGCCCTGGCTGGCTCCTGAGCAATGGGCCATCTTTTCTCCTGCTTCAAGGCTCACAGATGTAGTTGGCTGCTGGCCTGATCAGCCTCACCCAGCCTGTGTCTTTGAGAAGCTGAAAAGAATGTGTGCACCATATTTTTTTGTGATAAAATATCGCAGGTAAAGAATCACAAATTACATTTTTACACTGTGCGTTACTGTGATAACAAATATTTTTACAAACCATTCAAGCATGCTCTCGTGTGTGTGTGTTGGTTTTTAGTTTCTTCTTCTGGTTTTGCGTGTTTGCCTACAGCACAAGGAATATTATGTGGCTATTACATCAGGCGGTCGAGTTCTTAGTCATGTCGATTCAAACTTTTTTGAATGAACCAACCCCTCCTAGCTTGAGATCAGCTTCGTCTAGTTCCTGCAGGTCCAGCCAGCTCTCTCTGTGTATCAGTGCAGGATTTTTCACTGCAGGATTTTTCAGTGCAGGCTCTTTTCAGTGGTGCCCAGTGATAGGACAAGGGGTAACGGGCACAAACTTGAGCATAGGAAGTTCCACCTAAACATGAGGAGGAACTTCTTTACCTTGAGGGTGGCAGAGCACTGGAACAGGCTGCCCAGGGAGGTGGTGGAGTCTCCGTCTCTGGAGACATTCAAAACCCGCCTGGACGCGTTCCTGTGTAACCTGCTCTAAGGTGGCCCTGCTCTGGCAGGGGGTTGGACTAGATGATCTCCAGAGGTCCCTTCCAACCCTATGATTCTATGATTCTATGATTTATGACCAGAGGTCTATCCAAAACACCACAGGACTTCTAAACTACTTTGTGAACTGTAATTGCCACACCTGCCTGCCACCTACACAGACTTAGTGAACTTGGATGTTGAGATGGTAGAAAATGCTTAGTTTCACAAATATAAATCTACATGCAGTACTGAACGCACTAAAAACTTTCAAACCAAGAGGTATTTCCAACCTCTTTTGCTTGGAGTGAAATGGACACATCAAGCCCTTGGCATGGGGTTGGCGTTTTTCAGTGGTGTCTCACACAACTTGGTAGCCTTCACTCGTGCAGTCAGTTAGGGGTAGGCTAGTAGTAGAAGCTGATTTCCCTCCACACACACGTGACTGTAAGTCAGAAAACCTGGATCCCACTCTTGATCTAAAAATGCATGTCCTGCATTGTTTATTGCTCAAAATAAGGAATTTTTGCAGTCTTTCAGTCTGTTCGTGTCCAAGTCCAATCCAGTTGCTACAGTCAAACAATATCGGTATCAGGGTAAAGGTAAATATGTTTCATAGTGAAAGTTGAAGAAGATGAAAAAAAAAGTTACTGACCACATTTTTTTTTTCTCTATAGTGAAATATATATTCTTTATCTTCCCCTTGGAAATCTCTTTGTAGATTGCTTTTTTTCATCTTCTGTTTAGTGGCCTTGGTTATGCAAGAGCTGCAATTTTATGCTCATGTCACTACCACTAATTTTTGATGACTGTTATGTTCATTCAAATGTAATGGTGTGCAAACAAGACAATGTCTTTCCAGTACCTGTTCTCCATCTTGTGAAATCCAGTGTCCCACATATGTAAGCAGTTCTGCATTTAATTCAGTTGTGTCACTCCTGGTGTTGTGGAGACAGGGCACTGATCCTGGTGTTTTGACAGCAGTATTTTGTAACTGCATAACCTGACTTTATGGTTGTGCTGAATCCTTTGTATCGGTGAGGTTGAACTTGTTTTGCCCTTTCTTTTACTACATTAAAACATTGATGCTTTTGCATCTTGTCTCTTTCCTCCTGCTGGTTGATTTTGGTCATGTCGTCCCATTGCTTATACTCAGATATTGTCCTTCTTCGTAGCCTGATGTCAGAATTCACTCCAGATCCCTTTCAACTCCTGGCCATAAGCCTCACATATGTAAAATGGATTAAGTCTCCTCCTTTTTAGAAAAAATAAAGGCATATTTCTTTTTTATTAAAATAACAAAAAGAGGCAGAAAAACTTCCTGTCTTTAGACCAGACTACTTCTTTCTGTTGCTGTTTCCATTATTTCCATTGCTCGACCACCACAAAGATACTGCTGTTTCTACTTTCTTCTTCCCCCCCTTTTCCTATGCAGGATGCCAAGCACACAGGAAGGAAGGAGAGGGAGAAATAGTAATAGTATTATAACTAGGATCCAAACAGAATACATTCCTGAGTCCTGCTGGTACCTCCCTTCCAATATGTTTGAGTGAGGAGTGAGTGGGGCAAATGCTTTGCAGCAGTGATCCAAAAAAATTCAAAGAGAGTTATATACACACAGATTTGAATTAACAAAATGTTCTATCATGTCTCAACTTAAACCTGTTATAAGTTACACTAAAGTTACGGGAACTGTTCATATGCATAAAGCTTGGATAAAGTTTACTTGCTGAATAAGGGTCCAAGTTCTCTTCCCTATTGTATAATAGTTTTTGAAGTAAAACAATACTCTTTGTAATGATAAAATGAAAGAACCCAAGAAGGAAACATAGCAGGAACAAAGAGTACATTATATCTCACACACACACACTTCTCTCTACCCTTAGATTTGGCAGGATCATTCAGGAATGGAAAACATAACTTCATGTTAACCAGGATACATGAGGGGATTTCTCAAAATTTCTGCTGTTAATAATCTTAAAGCCAAACTTTGAAAGTGCCTTAAGCTCATGCAGGCATACAATGCTCATGTTCACCTTCCTGATGTTTGTCTTTAAGTGTTTTAATGAACTTACAGTTCTGACAAGATGCTGCTAGGAAAAAAAAAAGTTGCACATATAAATGACTTGGATAACCATGCAGTTGCAAAGATTCTTCTTTCTTATGTGCATTTGCTCATGTGAAACTGAAGAATTTCAGAAATGTGGACTTGAAGGATATTTTGAAAGCAACTGTTCAACTTGGATCCAGTTTAGTATACATAACTATATACATACATGGCTTGATAGTTATCTGACAAAGGTTTTATTGCCAAGGGACACATTCCATTATTCATATTGCATACTAGTGTAAATCCACTATGCCTACGCTTGGATTTATGTTGCTGCAGTGCTCAAGAGCCCTTGTCATGGATGAGGAGTCTGTTGTGCTAGGCTCTGCACAAATGGAGGACAAGTAGGTGTTCCCTGCTCCCAAGAGCAACCCACGACAACCTATTTGTATGCCTGATTGATAGGATTTATTTTTTATTTATTTTTTTTCCTCAGCTGCACTGCAAATTTGGGAGGTTTTTCTTAAACATTACATAAGTATAATGCTTTCATTTTACATTGATGACAATACAATGTTTAAGAGGTTGTTCATATTGTAATTCAAAATCTTGATCTTAGTAATAAAAGTTTTTCATAATATTTTAATCTCCATCATCAAGAAAACTTGCAGGAAAATTCCATGTATGCAAAATGGCTAAGTGGTGTTGCCGTTGTTTCTGTTTTTTAGTATGTACGAGAGCATTGAATGAAGCATGGAGTGAGTTTCTTTTCCTTTTGTGATTAGATTGTTAGAGCTTAAACTTTGTGTATTCATCAGACTGGAAACTATCGCAAGTGAACATATGGATAGCTAAAAGGTGTCAGTCTCATATCTACTCTACAATAAAAATGAAGAGTGAAGAGTCACTAATGACAATCTGTGGAGTACTTGAGTTAAAGAAAGATGGAAGGTGCCTACTTATTGCTCAAAAGTGGTGACATTGGTGACTTCACAACGTCTATAGGCGGTCTGTTCCACTTCTTCACTGTTGTCATATGCAGTTTGCAGTTCTCTTTTTTCAGTTTACGCTCATTGCTTCCATCCTCCCGCTGCGCACCACTGTGAAATGCCTGAATCCATCTTCTCTATGACCTCCTTGTATGTATTGGAAAACGAAGTCCCTCCAATGCCTTCTGTTCTCCAGGCTGAAACCCCCCTGGTCCCTCAGCTCTCCTCGAAGGACAGTGTTCCAACCCCCAGACACTGAACTTGCCTCAGTTTATCGATGTCCATCCTGTATTAGGGGCCCCAAATCAGACACAGCTTTCTAAATGAAAGCTCACAAGGGCTGAGCAGAGGGGGACCATCCCTCCCTTCGATGTCCTGGCTGTGCCTCTGTTGACACAGCCCGGGGTGCTGTTGGCCGTCCCTGCAGCCATGGCACGCTGCTGGCTCATGCCCAGCTTGTGCCTGCCAAAGCCCCCGGTCCCTTCCCACAGAGCTGCTCCCAGACTGACAGGCACCAGCCTGGGTAGTAGCACCTATGTGTCCTGCCCGGGGCAGCACTTGATGTCTGTCCTTGTTTTAGTAACCTAACAGATTAATCAAATTTGCATAGTCTCTTAATGCAATTTGTGTGCAATCGCTGTATCAATCCTGTATCATTTGCTAATTGCACCATAATGATTTTATGTGTATTAAAATGCTATATACGAAACTACAGGGATTCTACAGTGTGACCCTAGCTACGTTGTGCTACTTAATTGAGATCAATCAATTCTTAAAATTCACATCCAAAAGCTAAAAGACCCAAGTAAACCTCAGGAAAGTGAGATAGTGAGGTGATATTGAATGTTGAAATGCAGATTCAGATTTGCAGCTGACTGTACCCAAAGTCCAGACAAATGCAGGCCATGCATCTGGAAAGGCAAAAGGAGGTGGGATTACATTCTTGGCCCAGGTTCCCTTTTTGCTGATGCATTTTCAACTGTTTGATTAAAGAGGCTGTCTCTTGAAAACAATATATCAGTATGCATCTATTTATTACTGTGGCCTAAGGTGTGTCAAGCCACAGAAAAGCAACTAGCCAAGACAGTGAAGTTCTGTAGAACCTGCTATAGACATGAATCTAGCTTTATCTCCTTCAAAACCTCTTCTAGGACTTTTTTTTCTTTAATCAGTCTCCAGATCCTACTAAACAGGAATAAAAAGAGGAAGAGGAAGTACACGGTATCTGCTTTCTGCAAAGCAGACTGTATTTATTTGTTTAAGTGAGACAGAATCTCAATGTCTTCAGTCTTTCTTAAAAGCAGATTTAAGCAAATCATTCAGGCAGCCAGCCAGGCAGAGCGTGCATTTTTAGGCACTGACTCAAAGACAGTGTCAAGACATATTAAGACGGGTGCCTAGAAATAACATATATAATATTGAAAAAAAAGAATACTAAAAGATCATCTTGCCACAGTTGTGGCTGATTATTTGATACAGGATGAAGAAAAATTGTACTGTAAGCCATAAAAGGGTGATGAAAAATGCTTTGAAATATTAAGCTAATAAAGTATCTAGGGCTGAATGTCATCTGATTGCTACTTCCAGACACTTCAAGTATTATGCATCACTTGAATCTAGTCTACAAAGAAGCTGATTCAAACCACCACCTTCCCAGAAAAAGCATGGTTTCTTAATTATTTACTGATGTGGGAAAATTGCTTAAATGATTGTATACCTCGGTAGGAGATTGCTTTATATTACCAGGATGGTACAACTATGTTCATTTCCCCCCTTTTTTTTCATGTATGTGTGCAGCAGTACCAATTAAGCATCTCACCCACAAAATATCATTTATATGATAAATAACTTGATTTTGTTCGTAACTTTGAGTGCTGAGATGGGAGCAGTGTTTTCCTCAGCTTTGAGAAAAGCAACAATCATAGGTAAAGTTTAACAGTTTTCATGGCAAGATGAAATAAGTCTCCTTTTCCTTGTTACTCAGCACGTTGTCACTGATAGTACTTACACCAGTTGAGTGTACCTTTTATCTAACATACCTTGCAAGGCGTACAAGGATTCCCAGAGGTAAATCTCGGTAGATGGTGCTGTTGTGTCTTAAACTACTTCCCAGGAAGAGATGCAAACGCTGTCCTTGGCAGTAGAGGCACAGTAAAGGTTCTGCCTCTGAGGTGGTTACAGACAGCCTTGAAGAAGTGTGTTTTTTCTTAATTAAGAATGGGTAGGAATGATTTGATGAGGTTTTATGTGGCTGTAAAACCTGTGCCAAAAGGAAAAACACTACGCAGTAGGTCATATGGTTAAAGGGTGAAATGGGCTCTGCAAGACGAATCAACTGCACTACCAAGTCGGGAAAGAAAACTTTAGATGTTTGCTGAATTATTAGTGCTTATGGCCTTTAATTGCCCGTAAAAGGATAGGACTGTGCCTTATCTGATATTGCACTTTTCTTCAGTCTGTTTGAATGACAACTCTTGCACAGGTCACATAAAAAAGGAAGTTACACAGAAGGGTTCTGCTAGTAAGTGCACTGTGCTGCACTGGAGTACTTCATGGTACTTCAGTACCTGACATGTAGAAATCAAAACAGCAGATTTTCTTTCAGGCCTGAAAAAAAAAAAAAAGCAGCCTGAAAGTATGTGTGTCTGCAAACATGAGATTATTTTCCTTATTTCTTTCCCCCCTTAGCTTTTCTTAGAAGCATTTCCTCACTGGGGTCTCTTGATTTCAGTAGTGCAACAGTCTAGTGATACAGTCTGAGAGCGGCTCTGGTCGCCTCTGTTATGTTCCCCAAAGCTATTTTTGGCTTTTGCATAGTAGATAGCAATTCCTGGATCCCAGTTCTGCTGAGCCAGCTGGGCTCTTACAGCCTGTTTACAGTTGGGAGCTGTGCTGCTGAGAGACTGAGGACAGTAAGAAATATAGGCTCTCTCAGGATAGTGGGAGGTAAGGCAGCCTTTAGACAGTGGAAAATTAGGGCAGCATTAACTTACACTCCAGGTCTGGGCCAGTCTTAGCCATGTAAGTAGCCTACATGATGGATAAACTGAAGGGATTTGATCTGTTTAATGAGCAGCATCGTCTTTTTTAAACAAATAGATGTAATTAAACTAGCAGACTGCTGCCCCACAGCATGCTCCCAGATGGCAGCACAATCTTTAGGCCAGAATTTCCTTCTGTTTTTTTGTAGGCAATCCCTGCAGCAAAAGAAGTCGAGTTTCTGTGGTGACTTAATGCAGAGCGGGTGGAGATCACAAACACAAAATCATCTCTTCTGTTGAGTCCCTCCCGGACACATCTTTTCCATGCTGAGAAGCTGATAAAGCTTAGCTGAGCAGAGCTTTCTTAGATACTTGGTTTAATCCTCAAGAGCATAAAGTAGTTATTTTTATATCACATCTCTCTGGCTACCACCCCCTGTCATGAAATCCTCTCTTTGTTATGTGTACATTCAATGTCTTAAACATTTTTTTAAGGCCAGAGAAGATGGTTGCGATTCAGAGAGAACACTTCACTGAAAACCGTGGGTCTAGTTGCTACCCTCAAACTGTAAGCAGAATTTCCTGTTGTGATACATAAAAATTTGCACTGGAGAAGTGATGACATAAAATGATGTTTTGTTATTATACATATAACATATCATTGACTCTTATAAAATCACAAACAAATGTATAGATTGTGGTAGAAGTATGTGGACATGCAGACATGGTATTAATCTGAACAGTTTATTTCTTAAGTAGCTTACATTTTTATGGAGAAAAGCTGCTTTACAACCCATTTAGATGAAGATTAACTTGTTTAATGTTTAGGTTCATTCCCAGTAGAGCAGCGACTGAAATCTATTTAGTCTGAGAGAAATGCAAGAGCATTGTAAGTGTTTCGACTTCATTTGAATATTGCTAATGATAAGGGACAGAGGCTCTTGAAAATGAGTACAAACAGTCAGCTGTTTACATAATACTTGACTCACTTGGTTGGACTGCCATCTCCTTATCTATGCATGCACAAGACTATTCCAGCCTTCTCAAAAGTGGTCTTAGGAGCCTGGATCCCAGCCTCTAAGCTCTATAAAAGACTGAACATGCTTAATTAAGCAGCTGATGAAATGAGACTAGCCACAAACATTACAGAATTTATAAACAGATGATTGAAACTGATTCTGGGTGTAGCAAATCTCAAAGCCTCAAAGCAGACTCTGAGCTGTATTACATCCACAGTTCTTATAGGAAGCCTGGTGTCATAAAGCACGGTTTGAAAGTAAACCAAGTTTGCAGAGTCTTAGAGCTTATTTTTCTTGTCAATACATTGTTTTCCATAAGACTCAATGCGTCTCCCAAATGTCTGTGACTGATCACCTCAGACAGGGAACCAGACTGTTCCACCATTAAGGAATTACTCCCTGTACCCAAGAGTGGCTTTCTAGAGGGATGTTCTTGGGTCCCTGCATGCTGTTCTATCTCATGCTTACGCTTGTGATTGCTCTGGTTGTCCCTCTCAGTCACAGGCACAGAAGTTGAGTAGGACAGAGAAAATCACTTGAACTGAAGTAATTTTCATTTCTACACGCTGAACGTAGGATGGGCTTCGTCCTCCATTTAAATCTCTGCAATTCTAGAGTATTTCTGCAGACTCATGTTCTTTTGATAGAAACTGCAAAGTCTCATTCTGGAACCTACTCTTAAGGACCAACCCCATTAAATGTCAGATGAAGGTAATCTCATCCACAGCATTTACTCTGCCTGGAGGCTGTGACCTCCAAGAGGAAATCAAGAAAAAGCAGATGTTCTGCCTGCAGGAGGTTATGCGACTATTAGGAGCCACCAGCTCCTAGAATAGGTTTTTACTGTCAAATATGTTTTTTGCTCCACCAGGAGCCACCAGCAGTGACAGTCTGAGCTCCACTTTGAGGCTTACCACAGGATGCTTCTGTCTAACAACCCAGCCCAGCTGAACTATTTCTGAGGAGTCCCAACCATTCCATGACAGTTCTTGTTTCCTACATAAGGAAAAAACCTCCAAGACTGGAATATTTTATGAATTTCTGATGAGTCAGTTGATAACCTAGGAATTGTTTCCTTGGGATGTCGTGTTTGTTTGCCAGTTGACAAGGCCAAGTGCAAGGTCCTACACTTGGGTCGGGACAATGCTCATTATCAATACAGGCTGGGGGATGACGTGGTAGAGAGCAGCCCTGCAGGAAAGGTCTTGAGGGTACTGGTTGATGAGAAGCTGGACGTGAGCCGACAATGTGCACTTGCAGCCCAGAAGGCCAATCGCATCCTGGGCTGCATCAAAAGAACCGTGGCCACCAGATCCAGAGAGGGGATTCTGCCCCTCTGCTCTGCTCTCGTGAGACCTCACCTGGAGTGCTGTGTCCAGCTGTGGAGCCCTCAGCTGTTGGAGTGGGTCCAGAGGAGGGACACAAAGTTGACACCTCTCCTACAAAGACAGGCT
>VXBO01013679.1:0-18443 GCA_013400135.1 Rhinoptilus africanus
AGGGGGCCTGCTCCCGGGCCCGCCGGGCCGTTCCGCCCAGCCCAGCCCAGCCCCGGCGGGGCCGGATGCCTCTCCGGCAGCCCGGCGCTCCTCTCCGGGTGGTTCGGCCGTAGGGCAGGCCCTGTCTCCCGCAGGGTCCTGCAGAGGCACAGGGGAGGGATGCAGGGAGTCAGGTCCGCTCGCCACCGTGTGTGTAGGTGCTGGTCATCCTCTGGAACCAGTGGGATCAAATAAATGGCTGTGACCCCTGCAGGATCGACGTCCTTCTCCCCAGCTGGCAGGTGCAGAAGGTTTCATGACTTGACCCACTCGCCTGTGCCTTGAGAAGCGCTTGCACCCCTGTGTCCCCCCAACAAGGTAGCCCCTGGGAGAGAGAGCAGTCACTCCGCTAGCTCAGACCTTCCTCCTCACGCCCCAGACGCTTTCTACCCAGCAAAACTCCTGCCTTCCTCAGTTTGTCGTTTCACTGCCTTATCTCTAGGATAAACTGCTTGCCCTTTCTGTGACTGCATCGGTTAATGTTAATTGTTTTAATGCTGTTGTCTTGTTGCAGAGTATCTCTCAAAAGATACAGGAGGACAAACAGGATAGGAAAAGAAAAAAGCAGCAGATAAGAAAGGCAGTCCAGGTAGCAGCTGGCAGTATTAGCAGTCACATGTGTCTCCTACTGCTAATTGGAAGAGTACCAATTGTGAATTACCAGACAGAATATTGGCACCTGGTGAATCAGCCATAGCATTTCCCATAGGATATCGTGCTTTCAAAGGCTGTCCTTTATCCAAATACTTACAAGGGCTGATCCTAGTTGTGTTCGGAAGTATAATGAATGCATAATCCATAGTTGCATTTTAAGGCCAGAGTGTAAAACTTGTGTCTGAAGAAAAGGATTTAGAATGATGCCAGAAATGTTTGGAAATGGATAGGGAATGCCTAGACCTACAATACTAAGGATTAAAAAATAAAAGCTCTAAAAGAAAGACCATTAAGCTTCAGATTCCAGGGAGTAAACCAGCCTCTGAGAAACTGGAGATAGTTTCCCAAAGTTTCTTATTTCTGACCATGCTCTGACACTTTCCTTGGAATGAACAACTGGTAATAGCTAGTGGCCACGGTTGTCAGTGAACCGTGATGCTGTAAGTCAAGGCTTAAACTAAAGTGATGATGAATTTGACGAAATTTTGATGAAATTGTTCCCCACCTCTGTGCTTCCTTTTTATTCTGTGATGTGCTTAGTGGAAATGAGCGTGGGGGTTGGTTTCTCTCTTTTCAAGTCTTTGATTTTCTTTTTCCTGGGGGGAAAACAACAAAAAGGACTGTCATGGTGTTTGAGGTATTTTTAATGTAGAAACGATGTACCAGAGGTCATTTGGACATGTGGAACACTCTAAGATAAATATGTGTCTGTTCATAGTAAATAATTAATTGCTTGTTTTCAGGAAGCCACTGATGAAACTGAACTAATTTTGAATTTTGGATTATTTTCTAGCTATATGCATCATCAACTCACTAGTTAATTTCTCTGTGGTCTCTACAGGATGCTGTTTGCAGCTGAAATCTTCACTGGAGCTACAGTGTTTTCATAGATGCTTGGTGTCACTGAATCAAGATTTGCTTTTATTTGTGTTTCACTCACTGTACAATGTCTTAAAGCAGAATGGATTCCATGCTGCTAAACGCTTTTTCCAAGTAGTTATGTCAGCAGATTGAGAGAAACAAAGGTCATGTTCAGGCTCTCTAGAGCATCTGAAGGTCTGCCTATAAGATAATGCAGATGGAAAACCAAGTAAGCCATGATGAATCTTCCCAAGCAAATCTATGTTAGAGCACTATGAGTCAGCTAGCTGACACTTTCCATGTGAGGCCCTCCATCTCCAAGTGAATAGGAGTCCATCAATCCTTGTCTCTGTTGTCCAAGTAAGCACATAAATACACAGTAACCATGCCCTGCTGGAAATCAGTCACTGAATGCGCTTTGCACAGGGAGGAGGTCACATTTAACCATGTGCACTGGGCTCCCTTTCAAGGCAAGCGGCCTAGAATGTCCCAAGAGCTGGAAGTCCAGGTACAGAGTAAGGATGATGGTGAAGAAACCTCAGATCTTCTGACATTAAGAGACCACTAAGCTTTCTGTGTCACACTTACAGCTCATAAGCTCTCATTGCCACGTTCTGGCTCTTGAAAGCCAGTAGTCTTCTACGGTGGCAGAGGCTACCTAGGACTCAGCTGTGATGACTCTCTGCACAGCTCATGCCTTGTCCCACTGGAAGTCAGAAAGATCCTATGCAGACCTGGTATCTGCAGGGTGCAGTGTTTATATATCACTGAGATGCAGTGGCGGATACGCAGCATGGTTTTGTGACTCACACCTGGCAGGATACTGATCTTTTGCATTACATGAATGCAGGTTACATCCCAGGATATGTCCACAGCCCTGAACACAGCCAGGAAGTGTGCAACATCCAAGCTACTCAAGATACCCAGAGACGATTCTCTGTCTAGGCTAGTAAGCAGAGTAAAGGAGCAGCATATGGTTGT
The DNA here is from genome assembly GCA_013400135.1 of Rhinoptilus africanus. Taxonomy (NCBI): domain Eukaryota; kingdom Metazoa; phylum Chordata; class Aves; order Charadriiformes; family Glareolidae; genus Rhinoptilus; species Rhinoptilus africanus. The sequence continues at coordinate 2,536 of VXBO01013679.1, forward strand.
CTTCAGAGATCACCATGCTACTATGGCTCTGCTCCTTCCAGTAGCCAAGGAAGGCAATGTGGTACTGGTTTAGATCTCCTCCCATAGCATTTAGCCATATTGCCCATGCAAACACCTGCCCTGTCACTCTAGTCTTTGAGATCCTAAAAAAGAACCAAATGTACAGTGGGAAAGTATGAGACAAAGGCATGTTAGGCTGTTAGATGATCACGTATATTTGCTATTAACCATTATCATTCATGTACTACCTGTGCTTTGGCTATTTTAACAACATGCTTGGTCAAGGTCTTGTTGTACACTGTGGACGCTGGACAGTGTGGACCAAAGAGATGGGCTGTGTCCCTGAGAACTTCCTGTTTAATTACAAAATACTAAGAAATACCCTCTAATGACAGGAAAACCACCTCTTTCCACGGTTCAAAAATGGCACTTAGCCAGATTTTTCAAAATTACTCCTTTCCCAGAAGCATTTCCATGACTGGAATGGCCAGACTTCCAAAAGAAGCTTTGGCTTAGTTCCCCTCTGGAGGCTCTGTATGTGTGACTCCCCTTATGTAGGACAAATTGCTCAAAAAACTTGGAGAGGGCTGTAGCTGGGACATGGGCTATCCGGCACCTTTGTGACACGTGATACCAGAGGCAGTCACCCTCCCTTCTCTCTCCCAGAGGGCGGGAAGACTTGGACAAGCAAGACCCTTGTCAGGGTTTGGTTTTAGTTTTGGTTGTCTAGACTGTAACCGCATTATTGATGATAAGGTGACATCTGTCATTGTTTGCCTGATTACACAGCGAGTTACCAGAAGCTAGCTGAGTGCTCAGCGAAGTCGTTCCTCAGCAGGTGCTGCTTTCTGCACCCTCTGCAGCATCAACCGAGGCAAAGCACCATGAAGCGCAGGGTCAATTTCTGACATTTATGCATTCATATAGTATTCACATATAAAGACTATACACGAAAAATTTTCTCCCTTTTATTCTTCATGCTGTCCCCAAATTCTCTGAGATGTGGTTTGACTCTGCTAGTCAATTGTGCTTATTTTACCAACTTTAAAGACCAAATTAGAAGATATAAAAGAGAAAACATTGTGAATTAAGAGAGCAAGTTAGCTCCAGAACATAGTTTTGTTCCCATTCAGTATCCTTTTTTCCTTCACAGTAGTAAGTAGGAACTTATTTCAAGGGAGGTAAACCCCGGACTCCAAAAGCCCTTCCAAAGGGTGTAAGGATCTGTTACTCCCTATATATTCTGTCCCTGCAGACACTACTTCTCATCATCTCAAAGGCAGATCTTGTTCAATACTTCCAACATGAATTAGGAGTCTATCAATTACTTACACATCTCTCTCTGCCATATGACTGGGTACAGGATCGAGTTCCTGAATTTGACACTTAAATTGCAAATTAAGAGTAAAGTCGACCTATGAGTAGACCTGTGGTATAGTCACATGCTTGGAAGCTTTCTCGGAATGTTCTTCAAGAGAACAGTTTGCTATTAACTCACCAATGAACTTGCACATTGAGTGATGCTCTTTTATGTTTCACTACTAATATTAATCAATGTGAATTCAATGCTCAGATTGTTATTGGCATATACTTTCTGGAGATATAATCAGAGGGAACATAGCATTCAGTTTCCAACTTGCTAAGAGTAGACATTAATTGCCTCCAAGTCATGACCTGAAAATCCAATGCTAAGTGGATATTGAACCACACAAAAGCTCTTAATACAGCAATAGTTACACAAGCACACAGCTTTGTAGGCTTGAGGGAAAGCACCGTAATCCAAATGTATCTTTTTAAGGCTTTTGGAAATTGCTTTTATATTAAATGGAAAATCTGGCAGAAACATACAGTGTTTCCCAACATGTGTTTCGAACAGGGATTTCAAAGAATGTCATTGCAGAGTTCTGTGTTCAGATTTCAGTAGCTCCCAGATCAAATGTACTCAGTCTATAAATGAAAAACCTTGAGGAAAAAGGGATTTAATAACCAAGGCTACAGATTCATCTGGTTTCTAGTGGTCAGACTGGATTCCTTGCTATCTACAGTATACTATAGGGTAAGCAGAAAGAAAAAAAGATGAAAATGTTTGGGAGATTATTAGAATGATGGTCCTTTAAAGAAAAATGACTATTTATAGGGATACAGTGTGAATGTATTTCGTTGGCTTGATCTTAAACATACCTAGCAGCAGCCTGGCTTTCAGTGCTGTTGTAAGCCTCACTGATTTTAGCAGTTCATGATTGGACTTCTGCAACTCTTTTCCCTCAGGTTTTGTTGCCACAATTGCAACCAGCATAACTAACTGGTTTCAGGTCTCCCTAATACGAAAAGAGAGAGGGTTTTCTACCATGGCCCTTTGCTTTTGTAATGTGCTCTCTCTCCTTTGATCTGTAAGAGCTTAGGTGGCTGCACAGTAGCTGCACTGGTTTGTCCATTATTTTTCTTTCTGGGCTTGTAAGGAATAGGGAGATAGGAATAATAAGAAGCCAGACCACTGGCTCTGAATTAATATTTCTATGATTTCTTGACAGCTAGTTTACAAGAGGTGATGACTCTGTCCTCTTTTCTGTTTCATCTGTCTTTGCTATTCTGCCTCATATATTCTCATATTTAGTTAGAATGTACACACAAAATCACATCTGCTAGAAGAACATGGCGGTGCAGCCTGTGCATTGCAATAAAGTCTGGGCGCTCCTTCAGCTTCATGCCTCCTCACGGTCCCAGCCTCCTTGTTCGCTCTGCCCAGTTCTGCCCCAGCTCCTCTGTGCTTCATCACATCTCTTTCTGCAGGTGCTTTCAGCTTATTCTCCCTGCCTTTCTGCCCCATACTTCTTGCCAGGCCATTTCGCCTTGTACGAGCATCAGCCTGCCTTGCCCCTTGCTAATGTCTAACCTCAGTCAGCCCTTCTGTGGCTTTTTTCTTTTAAAAAAATGAAATCTATCCCTTTGTAGATCTTTAGAGTTAGATGACATATTCCTGTATGTTGGAGACTTCTAGTCTGAATTAGAGTAACTTGGATTGAGCTATGTGTTACTGCAGTACTCTCCGTGTAGGACATAAGTAATCAATTTATACCTCGGTTGGGCACTGACACAAGTCACACAGACACCGTTACGGTACAAGATAAGCAAGTCTGCTTGCTCTCAGCTCCTGCATCACATGCTAATGACCGCCTACAGGTCTGCAGGTTGAGAAATACAGGAAAGCTTGTGTTTAGTCCCTTGCAGTGTAGAGTCCTAGCATATAACTATAAAAACACTGTTCAGAGGTTTTAGCTGATAAAAACTAATGACCTTACTGAACATGTGTAGACTGATTTTCTGAAATATGGACAGACTTGGACAAGTTTTCAGCAATGCAGCAAAAAGAACAACCCTGATACATAAGCCACTCATGCATTTTATTTTAATCCTTCATGACAACAGGGACAGTACATCTTCTCAAAGAAAGCTTATCAGATTGTATTAACATTGGCAAAACATTATCTTCTCTCTTTTGTCTAGAAATAGTGAAACTAATCTGATCGAAATGCAAAGCAATCACCCCTGCTCCCATCCAGATGGAAGATTTCAGCACCAGTTAGTATTTGGCAAAGTGTGTGAAAATGAGATTGTGCTGTGGCAGTTGCCAGGTAACCCTAAGGTAGTCTCACCTATAATGCCATACAACTTTACAAATGACATATATATTAGAGATACAATATTTATTTCATGTAGTCACATGTCATTAGTAGTGAGAGTATCATTCATTTAATTTACTGTGCCTTTTCTGATTGGGGTGGAAGATGAAAACATTATCTATACCAAGAGTCTCACTTGAATAATTTCTTCATTTGGGACCAAATTAGTCCTGTAGTTGCTCATGTCAAGGGTAAGCTGATATTTAGAGTGCAGAAAAACAGAGTATCATTAACTCATTAATGAATAGCAATGTAGATATCAGAATAAGAGGTTTTAGTCATGTTGCTTAAGGATATATAAATAAAAAGTATGTAAAAAATCATTGTCTCTTCATTGTCTCTCTCTCTTTTTTTTTTTTTTTTTACTTATGCTCTGAAGTTCCATTTGTTTCCATTCAGCCTTGTGCAAAATGTGGTAAACTAATTTACTGACCACTGAATGAAGACACACCTTCCTGCAACAAGGGTCAATCACTGTTACAGCATTTCCCTTCAGAAGCGGGAGCAAGTCCTGTGGCTTCCACAATCCTTCCCAATAACACCAGGTAAGGTACCTCATCTATTTCATGCAGTTGCTAGACGCTTCCATGTATGTGCATGCACTCTACCTGCTGAGGAGGGCAGCAGCAATTCCTGTCTTCTCTGCCTTCATTCTCAAAGGTTGTTGTTGTAAATAGAGGTGAGCCACTGCAGGTGTTTGCAAGACTGTGAGCTGACACAGGTCCTTCAAAGTCACAGAAGATGGTCCAGTAGAGTTACATCAGCAGAAGACGTAGGCCTATTTTTTTTTTTTATGCTGAAGCATACATACAACACAATTTAGAATCTCTACTTTCATAATCCGAAGAGAAAATCAAATGTCTGGATGCTAATTACATTTTATTAACTTAATTAACTTAAAAAGAAATTCAAGGAATAGCAATAGTACTTGTTAATCTTTTCATTAATGATCTTTCCCCATTATGCTCATGATTAATCCAGTTCTACAGCAATTTGCATTCCACAGAAGAATACAACACATTAGATTATAATATCGCTTCTTAAGGGAAAACCCTTAAAAAGGCATTACAGTGATTTATGTTCTGTTGTATGGATGGTTCATGTCTTTTTTCTTTATGCTTACCAATGCAGCAAGAATACCATATAACAAGCTGCATGTCAATATGAGGATTTATCACAGAGTGCAAAACGTAAGCTTCCCATGGATGATGCATCTTTATCGACACTTGCGTGTGCTGAATCTCATGACATTTTTTCCCCCTCTTAATTATTTGCCCTATTAATCTGTTCACCTCACTGCTTTCTGATGGTTGTTCTCCAGCAAACTATCTGCATAGATTTCTCAAATTCTCACATGGCCAGAAAACCACAATCTTCACATTTGTGTTTGTTTAACTTTTTCCTTGTTGAACATGGCACCGGGACATATTTTCAATGAATGCTTTCTGTGCTTCTCAGGTATCTCACAGCCTTGCTGTGGTGTTCAGTTACTTACAAAAGCCATTTATTGCCTCACGCACTCCTCCACCATGGGCATTATCCCTTAAATAATTCACACCCCATTGTGCCTTACTGACTGAGCTTCAAACAATATAAAAAATATTTAAGGACAGTCTTTACATAAAGCTCACATAATTTCACATAAGTACAGTTGAACCCTCTTGTGGAGTCAGGTTTGCTTCAAGAAAACTCGAGCTTAGCAGGAAATTTACTGTGCCGTGTGTGAACTGTTTTCCTCGTGATTTGTGTCTGAATCATGAGGAAGAACATCTTCAGTGCAAGCTGCATTGTTGGCGGAGCATATACAGGCAGTTAAATCACTTTTATCTCCTCGATGCTCTTGTGATTTGTTCTTTTTGTTTGGTTGGGGTTTTTTTTCCATTTACAATCGGGGGCAGAGCAGATGGCAAAGGCTTAGCTGGCTGTAACATGTCAATAAAATAAGCAAAGCTGTCAGTGAGCCTTCTCTCCAGCAGGCCTATTTCACTTTCAGGAGGATTTTTCTTTCACTGGAATAAACCTCCAAAAAACAAACAAACAAAAAGACTTAAGGAAGAAATGAGTAGCTCTATAAGCAACAGAAGTTAGCTGTTCTGTGGTTCTCTGGGGCTGACTGTAGAGCTTCTCCTTTAGGGGAGGAAGGCAGTACTCTGGGATTTTCTCCTCCACAAGGTAATGTGTTTTGATGAAACTTGTAGGAATTCCTCAGTTTTCCTGCTTCCGCTCTTCTGTCATTAAAAGATGTTTTGGGGAAGTAGGGAGCGGCAGGAAGCTGGCAAAGTCATAGAGACATCAGCACTGTATGCATCGATGGCTTGATAGAGCCAATTGCATCACTAAGTGCAATCTCATGAAGTTCTTCTCATCAAGTTCCAAAAGAAAAAAAACCCCAAGCCTTAGATTTTTTCTCTTGTAGGATTTGAGCTAATTCCTAAATATCTTTTGAAGTTGTAACTTCAGAAACTATTTCTGCTGGTTTTTCCACTGCCAGGAGTGCCCAGTGTGTGCCAACATATACAATCCTCTACAAATAGACACTAAAGACAGGCTTTACCCCAAAGCACTACCTAAACAGAAAACACAGGTTTAATTTTGCTAATTTCTTAGCTAAAGAAATGACAGCATAGACTGCTTAAATGGTTTGCCCAAGGCCACACACAAAGTCTGAGGAAGAGCTATGTCTGAGGTAGAGCTGTGAGCAGAAAATTTCTCCCGAGCCACAGTTCAGTGCATTAAGCACAGCTCATCCTTCCTTTTCAGAGTACTACCATGTAGTAACATATTATTCAAAGTTGCTGACAAATCTGAATAGCTCTTTCTCTAACAAATGGAGGAGTGGCAGTTGGCAAAAGGTAATAATTGCACCGGGCAACAAAGATTATAAGGGCCTGTGCCATGCATTGTATCATACATTTTGTCTTTAAATGCTCCCTTAGAGAAACACAAACAAGAATACAAAGGAAGCTGAAATCTGACACCTGCCTATAATTTATAATACTCATTATATTTTTGGGACAGCCATCTCTTGGCAAGGTAAGTTCTTTTATTTATAGGCAGGGGCTGCTTATGCTTTGCATGCTAATGCATTCAGATCTGCAAAGCCTATAAATTAGCCTCCAGCTCATTATGGCAATGCCATTGTCCTACTTGACAGTATGTAATCAGATCCCAAATGTTTCCGATGTCCACAAAATAAAACTATCCTAAGCGAAGAGCTTCACCATTGCACGCCAAAAAATACCTCCCCCACCCTCCCCCAAAAAAGAAAACAGCATAAAGCGACTGGAGGAGAGGAAACTGCTAAGTGTTTCAGAAAGATGAGCCCAAAAGCCTAAAACTCAAGAGAGCAGAAAGCCGTCGCTATGTTTTGAGGTGCTTATGCCAGTTCAGCCAAATGAATGAATGTATAGCAACTTTTTAATGGGCTCCCAATAAAAGTATCTTCATAGAAGATTAAGTCTGTCTGAAGATTTAATCAGGCTGTGCACTCTGATTGTATCCCAATGTGTCATACATGAACACTGGTGTTATTATTCTTGTTTAAATTCTAGTTGTGCCTAGCTATCTGAAACAGACACTGAGGTCCTTGTTTTGGTGAGCCTTATAAAGGCAGTCCCTACTTTCAGGTAGTCAAGAGTTTATGATTATGTCAAGATTTTGCCTCTTCATTAAGCTGGCAAAAAGGTGAAATGCAGCATAGATAAAGCAGGCTTATAGAGCACATATCCTCTCCCATCCCGATGTGTGGACACCTCTTACGTTAATTCACTTCGTCAAAGTTAACCAGATGGTACAAGATTTCTAGGCCCACAAGTTCAGCTTCTGAAATCTCTGCAGGCTCAGCTTTGCTAGTATGGGTAGGGGGAAGAGGACTCCCTACCACCCTTAGATAAACACTGTCTCACTCCTGCAGCTTCCATCTGGTTACCTTTATCTGTGCTGAGACGCATACCCATCCTTAAGAAAGAGAAAAGTGAAACTCTTATGACCCCAAACTCTACCTTACATCATTGGAAATATCTTAAACAGGGTGACAGAGCTGTTGTCAGCAAGCTCTCAAGCACTGCCCAGATGTGCTTCTGCATTACCCTACCGCTCGCATCCTCTGGTCTTTTCATCTCTTCCTCCCAGCCTCTCCACATACTCTTCAGTGGCTGTAGAGTCCCTCAGAAATCTCTCTTCTTCACGGGCCTACTGCTATAGGTAAATGACCATAAATGAGAAAGCAGCCTTAAACAGGAGAGCTTCAACAGAGGCCTCAGAGTGGGAGGGGGCAAGGCACAGGTCATTGCACAAGTGTGATGTTGGATTCAGGGTCCAGATGTACTTGCACGCAGGAGGTGCAGCAGCATATCAAATTTCTTTATTGAATTCTAGTTGATAATAACAGCCGGTTATTCATTTATTTACATCTAACTCTCTTGTTTGTCAGAGTAGGTGGGAGAGGAGCAGAAAACCAGGGCTCTGCGTGAGTCATAACCCAGAAAAAGCTCTGCTGAGAGCACAGCTCGCACTGCTCTGCGGCGTAGCCCAGGTGATAAGCATCAGCGTTGCTGTTGTCTCCATGTCGTTGGTCTCTTATTACCATGAATGACAAGATTTACTATGATGTATTCAAATGGAGCTGTAGGTAGGGAGAAGTAGGGATTTCTCCATTTCATTTTCTTGTATTTGTCTTTTTTGATACTACCATAAGAAAGAGGAAATGCAGCATAAAGAAAAATAACTACTTGTTTAGAATAAACAGAAATACAAAAAAAAAGGCGTTACTTCTAAATCCAGGGTTTTGATCTCAATTCTGTTCAACTGTACATTTGATCTTGCAAAGAATTGCACAAGACTAAATCCAACTATGGCACACAGGGAGGGTTTATACATCTCTGCTGCTTATCCCACTACATGAGTGGGCAGTGCCTGTGCGTCAGCCACAGCCCTGTCACCTTCTGTCACCCCTGCAACTGGCAGATAGCTGGCAGGTCTTTCTTTTAAATATAGGACAGTCCCAGTGAACTCTGTGGGACCTTCCTAGCTAAGAGCTGGGCACGGAGTCAGGGAACAAGAGGGCCTGGTGTTCTCACTGAAATCTGTGGGTCAAGCACATGTTTAAAGGTAGCCTTCCTGCCCACGTTAGGAGATGGGGTGCTTGGTGACAAGTCTGCGATGAACTTCTCACAGACAGACCCTGTAGCAGTCACTGCTGGATGAAGACCACCGGCCGCATCCACGCTGCTCTGAATGCGCCAAGCTGGGGGTGGCAGCGAGCACTGATCTGGGTACCTCTCCTCACATCTGCCTCACGCAGAAGCTGAAGACCATTTGGGGCTGCTGAGGTGCCAGTCCTGCGTGTCCCACAGAGAGCAAGCGAGCTCTGGCAGTGCCTGGAGCTGCCCTCGTAGGCTGGGTCTCTGCACTGGCACCACATCTCTCTGGCCCTGCAGCAATCTGTGCCGACAGACTCTGAGTAGTTGCCAGAGATTCCAGTATTTGAGTAGTTTATCGATGCTTCCCATATTTCATAGAATCAGAGAGTGCGTTGGGTTGGAAGGGCCCTTTAAATGTCATCTCATCCAACCCCCCTGCAGTAATCAGGTATATCTTTAACTAGATAGGGTTGCTCAGAGCCTCATCAAACCTTGCCTTGAACGTCTCCAGGGATGGGGCCACCTCTCTAGGCAACCTGTTTCAGTGTCTCACTACCCTCATTGTAAAGAACTTCTTCCTAATGTCTAATCTAAACCTACCCTGCTCTAGTTTAAACCATTGCCCCTCGTCCTATCACTACATGCCCTTGCCATTAGATGTCATGCCTTCTTCACTCTTCGGCATGAACACTTACTGTTCAATTACAATCTTTCTACCCGTCTGTTTCCTGAGACTGCCCCCAAAAGCAGGGCTAGGAGCTGTCTGGTGACATCATTGGTAAGGGAGCGCTTCTGGGAGTGGGAATGGCATCAAGTCAGTTGTATTTCGGCAGTGTGANTCACCCCTCGTCACCCCTCTCCATCTGGACATCGAGCTGTTGACCACCACCCTCTGGATGCAACCATCCAGCCAGTTCCTTATCCACTGAACAGTACAGCTATCAGATCTGTATCTCTCCAACTTAGAGAGAAGATGTTGTGGGGGACCATGTCAAAGGCCTTGCAGAAGTCCAGATAGATGGTATCCGTATTGTGTTTCTTCTTTTCCCAGCAGAGTAGAGTATGGGGTACACTGGATGTTGCTGTTTAGGTACTGCACTGAAAAGTACAGTGTCAGCGCTTAGAGAGAGCTGGTTCCTATCCCATCTCTAATTGCATTCACTTTCTAAACACGGCATAATCTCCTTTACAGTAGTATATGTGGGAAAAAAAAATCTTGGTAGTATTTTTGTTCAGATCACCTGTGATGAAGCCTCCTTTTCTCTTTCCTCTGCCTATTGTGCTTTTCTTTAAACTTTTGCTGAACCTACATTTTGTACTGAGTTCCTTTCTGCTTTGTACTACAGAGATCCAAGGAAAAAAGCATGCAAAGGCATGCTGTAAAGACGGTTTAAAAACATACATTTTCCTCTGTGTGTATTTAACAGTTTCCATCTTTGCCATATGTTTTTTCCCTCATCAATTTGCCTTTTAGATTGTTCTTTAACACTTGCCTATTTTCTTGCTTCTGCAACAGAAGGGAAGTTGATCTTTCATTTGTTCCGCAAATATTCCTTATTGTCCCAGGTTTTATTACCCCATCTGTTATTGTGTGATCAATTGAAGTCTCTTGTGGTCTCACTTTTCCAACTGATCTCACTATACCACAGGTTATATTTCAATTTAATTGCTATCTGCTGTCTGATGTATCAACTAGAAAGAGAGGAGCAAAAAGATGAGGATGTTTTTCCCCTGCCTATCAGTCCTCTCTTTCTGTGTAAGCACATATCTTCAGTGCTTACTTGTTATCTGTGACAACGTTTAAACTAAATCCCTCATCTCCACTCTTTTCTCCATGAATCTGATGCTTCTGTCTCAGTGTTTACTACTTTAAAGCACAAAAGTATATACAGAACAAGCTCACCAACACTTGAGGGAAACGAGTAGCTACTGTCACACTTCATGAGCTGAAGCAACGCTTCCCTGCAGCACCCTTGCCAAAACGGAAACTTCTCCCCACCAGGCACAGTGTTTCCCTCTTCTCCCTCTGCCACCTCCCAGCCCTTTCCTACTGCTCTCAACACTTACTCTTGGTCATGCAGGGTTGTGTTAACTCTGCCTGTCTGCGTAGTTTTAAAATTACTTTTTCTCCCATATTTTTAGGCATTTACAGACACTATCTTCTGCAAAGTCCTCTTTCATCTTCCTGCACTCAGCTCTGTCTGTCCCAGCAAGGTGCTCAAGGAAGACATGCTTTTAAAACGAGAGGTATAGTACTGTTTCTGCAAGTGGGAGCTAACCCTGTAAGTGTGATCTCCTATCTGTCCAGCACTATGAGAGAGAAGACTCAGTTATATAAATATAACTATTTATAACTATGGCTTTTCCTAATAATGGAGCAAAGTGGGTCATTGCCAGGGAGGAGCACAGAGGCAGCTCCTGCTGTAACAAGGCTTGGGAGAGATTGCGTAAGAAGCAGTACCCCTGATTTGCCCCTGAAAATAATGACTCAAAGTATTGACCTTCCTGTATGCGGCGTGAAGCCAGTGTCACGTCCACATGTGCTGCTAATTTGGTGTTGTGATCCCTCATTCGAGTGTGTGCTTAAACACCAGACTGTCTCTTGGAAATCAGGCCTCATCGGACTGAGCAATTTATTGGGTGAGTTATTTATAAAAGCTAAACAGGGTCTTCAATGTGGAGCTGTGCAGTGGCGTGTTCTGCTTCTGTATGTGCAGGTGGACATTAAATTTATCCCAAAAGCTCCTGATGCTGCTGCTGGGAACCAAGACATTATTTTACAAGAGCTGCCTGTGCTGAGGCTAGAAGAACAAGAAAGGTGACGGTCTTCTACAGTGCTGTGTGGGGAGTTTTTGAGATGTGCATGGCTTTACAGAGGGGAAGGAGGAACTGAGGTAGGAAATAAAATTAAGGCAAGCAAATGCATATGTAGGTGGAGAGGAAAGCTGCTGTAAATCTGTCAAGCCAAGTATCTTTTCCTCAAGATATTTGAAAGAAAAACTCTTTCTAGATTTGACTCTTTCCTCAAACATATCAAGTTAAAAATAAATAAATAAACCCCAGTGCTAAAATGGACAGCAGGACAGCAGCTTCTGTCTCCCTAAGCGAGAAGTGTCTTCCCCACATGGAAGGCAGTGCCAGATTCCCACTGGAAGGCATGAAAGCATCCGGCTCTGCATTACACGCGTTTGTGGTGTGGATGCCCGGACAGGGGCTCACCCCACGGGCTGGGCGACTCTCCATCAGCAGCGGGGAGACATCCAGACATTTCTCCTCACTTCGGCATGAGCCTAAACCAGCTGAGGTGGAGGAATTCCACTCCGGGTGCCCGGCCTGCGCTTTCAGGGGAGATAAACACCTAAATATCCCCTTGCTACCGGATCAGGAGGGCTGACCCTGTGCCCATGCCAGGGTCCTGCTGAGCCCCGGCCCCGCGGGGGCGTGCGGAGGGCGCCGGGGCAGGGGCAGCCCCTCGGCGGGGGGCGGTGACGGGGGTCTGGGCTGTGCAGGACGCGGCGGGACCTGCCCCCTGGCGGCCAGGGGCTGACACCGCCCCCCCCCGGCCCAGGGACTGCCAAAAGCCTCCGGGCCGCCTGCCGTGTCACCAGCGATCGTGGAGGGGGGGGAAATCTTTTAAAAATAGTGCGATGACGTCATCGCAGGAGAAGTCTCAGTTCTCGCTCAAGCTGAGTTTCAAATCTGGCACCCGGACTCAGGATGGCGTGAAAAACCGGAAAGTATCCCTGTAGCTACGGTAGCTATCCCTGTAGCTATCCCTGTAGCTACGATAGCTATCCCTGTAGCTATGATAACTATCCCTGTAGCTACAATAACTATCCCTGTAGCTACGATAGCTATCCCTGTAGCTACAATAATTGTGTTTCCAGCTTTGTAGCCGATACTGCACCAACGTGCTATTTCCCAAAACACATTTCCTCTCAACTTCTTTGAAGTGAATACACAATTCTTAATACAAGCATGTAAGAATTATCAAGCCTTCCCTGTACTGAGTAAATAGAAGTGTACCTTAAAAGAAAACAAAGCCAAAACCCAATGAAAACCTCCAGACCTTTGTGCTTAAGTATACGCTATACCTTGGGTTTTCTTGGAGTGGTGGTTCATGTTGCTCCAAGCTCCCATTCCTGCAAGGAATAGTTTCAGTGTTATCCAGGCAATTGCTAACACTTTGTTAACATCATGAATGAAGGCGATCAGTTTTCAGCCTTGGAAAAGTAATTATGAACAAAACCAAAATTAATACGGAGGTTGAGGATGACACGGTCCTTTATTTGATGCTTCCAAAAGCATTTGGAAAATGCAAATGAGGAAAAGCTGCAGCAACACGTCCGTAGACCTTAATTGTCTGAAGACCCTGGATATGGTGTGGGCATGATCTAAGTGAGTTTGAGGCCTCTAGAGGGCTCTGGGGTGAAATCCCGGCCACCAGGGATTCTGCCATTTCCTTTAATTGAGATGGGATTTCATCCAGTGCAGCTCCAGAACAATACAGAGGCCTCTGCACAACCCCAGTGTAGAAAACTGGAGTTGGTGGGCTCACGTGCACCTTTACAACTATTTCTGTGGTGATCAGAAGCACAGCATGCACAGAAGGAGGAGGGCTCTTTACCATCCTTTCATTTCTAAGATTTTGGGTCATCTCAGGCTGGTGGAGTCACACAAGTTGTCTCTCTTGCCGGAATGAGAAAAAGTTAGTCACACCTCTGCAGGCCACGCTGATGTCCTAGTATTTTCCCAAGGCTTTTGAAGCAGGCTCAACAGCTCATCAATTGCACAGAGACAGCTTACTGCAGCTGTGCCAGCCCCACATGAGTCTCTAATATAAGCTGAGTTCAACCAAGGGCTACTGACGAGAGCTGGTCAGAAAAATTGCTTTCTTTTAACTTCAGATAATGGCAGCTTTTCAGCACACGTGAGGAAATTGAAATTTAATCTGGAAATACTGCTGGAGCGGTTGTTGTGGGTTATACCAAGTACCTCCCATCCCTATCCTGTTTTATGGGTTGAATGACTACTTTGTTTTGGTGATTCTAATTAGGCTGTGGTGCCTGAAGAGAGATTAAGTAGAATTAGGGCACTTGGACATGGAGGAAAGTGAGCATAAGACGCTGCTGAAGGACAACACCCATGAATTATAACATAATTGGATTTACAACAGGTATTCAGGCAGCAGACATTGCTTTTTTTCCTAGTGATTTTAGCCAAGAGGTAAACAGGCTAGAAAAACATATTCAGGTAAAATGGAGAAAGGAAACGAACCCCAGCCCTGAGGGGATGCCCCTGCCCTACCCCACGGCTGCCCACTGCAGGGCAGAGGGGTGGCCTTGGCACTGTGCTACCCACCGAGTGTGTCCCCCTCAAATGCACTTTTGGGAACCAGCCTGCAGATTCCCACTGACCCATTTCAAATCCATCCCCGCGAGAGCCCAGCCGTGCCTGTCTGGGCTGGAGCTGCTCCCTGACCTTCACTCAGCGCCGCTTGTTTTCTCTGATAGCTGGGTGAATGATTGCCAGCACTGGTAAATGATTTACTCCACGTAAAGCAGTGTCTACTCAAGGGGCATATCCTTTGTTACGCTGCAGAGAAAAAATACTGCTATAGAGCCCCAAATATTATGAAATTTTCTGATTGTTTCCATAATAAATAATTAAAGGTAAGGACAGTGGTGGTGAAAGAAGCTTATGATTCCTTTTATCCATGGTAAAAGAAAAATTAGGAAAAAGCATCTAGATTTTCATAATTACTACAGAACTCACAGTTGTGCTCATAGTTGAAGATAACGTACTTTTGACACAGCAGCTTGATCCAGGATGCCCGGATGGATTCAGGCATTTTTGATTGTTTAGTGAGGCAAACCTCCAGTTTATTTTGGTGGGCATCTTTTCCTCATGATGATAGCACTACGTGTTTTTCATGCGTGTATCATTGCAGCCCCACAGAGCTGACTCCTACCATCTGGTCTCTGTGAAGATGCGGGCTACAGAGCCTGGAGGTGAGAAAAACTACATATGCTTCTGGGGCTGCCTATTTTGCTGCAGGAGGTACTGGTTTATTAGTTTGCTGGATTTCCTCACTACTAAATACAAGCAACATCGTGACTGAAGGCAGATAACTTCATTGACTGTGTTGTAGACCCTCGATCACACAGAATTAAATCTTTGGTATATTACCTTTTAACTTCAGCTAGATTTCCCAGTTGTTTAAAAGCCAGATGTTTAAAAAGAAAGGAGAAGATGGCATTTGTCTCTTCATGGGGTCACTGGGAGCAGCAGGGCAGGCCATGAGATCTGCTAACGCCGGAGGTGGGCTTGGAGACTGCCCTCAGTGCTTCTTATTGTGCACCCATGGCCACCTCAGTGTCCATGAGCTGAGGCAGTCCAGGTGCAGGCACAGCCTTGGGAAACCAATTCATGCCGCTACCAAAACCAGCAGCCAGCTCTAGAGTCCTGTCCGACTGGGGGAACACTCTAACTTTTGACCTTGTAATGAAGTGAGCACTTTCCCAAGTGGTCCATTCCGACTCTATTTATCGCAAAACGGATGAAATTTAACCTCCCTTCTCTTCCAACAGCTCTCACTTTTTGTGCTGAGGAAAATACCTTTTGCATCACCTCCTGAGCTGACGAGTGCTGACAGTGAGACTGATGGAAAATCACCTCTTGGCACTGCACAAATCAAGTTCTGCTATGGTGACAAAGAGAGATGTTGTGGTGCCCAGTTCTGCCCTTACTTCTCCTCCACGCAAAAATTGTGTGCTGATGAATTATGGTAAAATTTATTTACAGCTCTCTTTTATTATGAATTTGGAACAAAATCTGAATGGTGGGAAGGACCATCAGGAGCAAAGTAGGAAGATTATTTTGATTGTAGTGTGGTACTGATGATTTGGTTGGATTAGAGAAGGACAAAGCTGTGGTAATCACGGTTTCAAGAATGATACAAATGCTTTAAATTGATACTGTAAGGAAATAGCAGCAAGAACTGAAGAGGGGGAGTTGTAAATAAAAAGTATTTGTCAGTAAAAGTATATATATGTGTGCATGTGTGTATATATAATTAAACAATAAA
>VXBO01013683.1:0-23203 GCA_013400135.1 Rhinoptilus africanus
GGATTGGGTTGGTTTTAATTGAGGTTGTTAATTTAATCCTCCTCTTCCCGATGGTGGGCCGCCGCGGGGGCGGCCACAGGCAGGAAACGGGTCGGGAAGGCTGGAGCTGTACCCTCTGCTTCTGGGAACGTCAGGGCCTAACAGAGGCCCCGGTTTTTTTTAAGGTGTTTTGGCTTCCGACAGCTGTGGTTTTAGCTCATTGTAATTAAATGAAACCTGTGTTTGATCTAATTAGGACACTTAACTAGGTTTTCTTAATGTCGGACTGCATGGCATCATTGGCTCTCTTGCTTTAATTCCCCCCCTCCCCACGTTGCCTGTAATAATACCTGCTCGGAGAGGTTTTGTCACCTCGTGCTTCCCAGTGCTAGCTGTGTTTCAGGATGCAGAGATGAATTGTAGCTGGTCTTGCAGGAAGTAACGTGGTTAAATGTGTGGCCAACAAGGCCAACAGCATCCTGGCCTGTATCAGAAATAGCGTGGCCACTAGGGCTAGGGAAGTGATCATCCTCCCATACTTGGCACAGGCGGGGCTGCACCTTGAATACTGTGTTCAGTTTTGGGCCCCTCACTAAAAGAAAGATATTGGTGTGCTGGTGCGTGTCTGGAAAAGGGCAGCAAAGCTGGTGAGGGGTCTGGAGTACAAGTCTGATGAGGAGCAGCTGAGGGAGCTGGGGTTGTTCAGCCTGGAGAAAAAGATGCTGAGGGGAGACCTCATCTCTCTCTACAACTACCCAAAAGGAGGTAGTACCCAAAGGCCTATTAACACTCTTCTCCAGTTGGGCAATTGAGCGTTCACAGTCCTGAAAATAAAACTGCTGACTGAAATAACCCTTCATGGCTAGTTCCTTCACTGTAGGCAGCTGTCTGTAGTTAATGTAACACTGGGGAGCCAATCTATATCGTCCCAGTTAATAGGAAGTATAAACTTAGGTCTAATCTCAAAACTTGTTTATCTTTTTCTCGTGCTAGTGGCTAAGAAGAATGACACGCCTCACTGTCTTGAGGCTTATGCTGCTTTCTGTCATGGCAAGCAGAAGTCCTCAGTTCAAAAACAGTAAATACCTTAGTGAACTCTGGCATGTCTCTCTTAATAGTCAGAAGTGTCTGCTCTTGTCTTGTTCTGGGCTGTGGCTGATATCACTCATGAGAAAAGCAGTCAAAACTTGAGTTTCTTTATCTTTTGAAGCAAGCAAGTCATAGCGTGGGATGCAGCAGGATGTTAAGGGAAACTTGAGCAGTTTGAGCATTCATGGTAGCTGTGTACGTTTAGCTCAAGATATATTGAATGACTGTGTCCTGGCCTGGAAGAAGCAGAGATGCAGAGCACTGGGGCATGTTCCTTGTCTGCAGAGAAAGGTTTTTCCCCTCCAACCATTCTTAGTTTTAACTTTTACTTAAAAAAAAAAAGAAAAAACACCCCATACAACCCACAGATGTACTTCTAGAAAGTTAGATATCCAGAACATCTGAGCTGAATGTAAAGTCAAAGCCCCAGTATTTGGTGCTAACATGACAAGTGAGGGCTGCATGTTCTGCAGTGAAACCAGAGAATGTCTTGCCCAGCACTTGGTAGCATCTTCTTCCCCATGTGAACTGCTTGTTTCTTGCCTGGCTTCAGTTTGAACTACTGCTGCAGGTATTTTGATGTGTCAGTGTCCCAATCACTTGAAACTGTTACTGGTATGCTGCAGTTGACTTTATTGCCTCTAACTGTAGTTGGATAGCAGTAAGAATAGCAGGGATTTTTGTGGTATTTGTATAAAATATGTGAGAGAGACTTTAATTGTCACTCCTTCCATATTTTCATGTAAATATACTAATACTTGTGGCCTCTCTCGTTGCTGATGCTCTAATACTTTTAATACATTTTACAGAGTAAAGTTCCTGGAGACTCATTGTGGTGCTGGGAGGTAGATTAGTGTCAGATTCCTCAGGGACTGAGTTCTTGCACAAAGATGTGATGAGAGTTTACCTAGAATTTAAGAGCTTGTCTCAAGATACTAACCTAGGTTTTTTTTACCCCAATGCTTGATTTGCTAACAGGAAATTACTAAAACTTTGTACTTTACTTCTAGAGCTTACCTGTTATTACTCTTTGCCCTCCTCTTCTGTTCCAGGGTTCCTTGGAAATAACACAGAGTTTGGAAGATGATCCCCTACTGGATGCACCGCTTATTTCATCTCATACACTGCATTCCCAACTGAGGCCAAGATTTCATGCTATCCCAGCAGTTCTCCTCGCCAATTTTCTGTTGCTAATACATGTAAGTTTAACAAGCATGACTTATGAAAATTTGCTGTCTCTATTCTGAATTCTTAGTGTTCATGTGAACAGATTCCTCCTGAGATGTGCAGACATTGTTCTTCCAAACCAGGAAAGTCTTACTTGCCAATGAATCTTGATAATGTATATGTAATATGCATATACATTCTTCAGAATGCTTTGTCATTCTGATAGTTTGTCAATGCTAACATGCTACGACACATTTTTTTTAGGAAGAAAAGCCTTTTAAATAGTATTCTTCTATGCTGTTGGTAATGTACTTCTAGAATAATATTACTGATGTAGGATTGCTTATACTAGTTGTAAAGTTAAGATAATTTTGATGCTATGCCTTCTGGAGGCTGAACTTAATTCCACAGGGAAGACAACGTATTTTCTATGGTAGCTGGACTTGCTTCAACTTTTTTTTAATCTCTCCATCCACTACCTTTTGCATGGCAGTGGATGGAGAGATAAAGGAATACAAATATAACCTCCTGCTGTGACTTCTGGGGGGGTTAAGGGTGAAAAGCATAGATAAAGGACGGATCTTGTACCTAACAGTATGAAGGCCTTTTTAAGGTTGGTAAACAGAAGCAGGGAGACTCCTGCCTAGTAGTGAGCTTATCCTTGATAAGCTGAAGAGGGTTACTGTTGCTTGTGAGCATGTGGAAACCAAATGTGAAGAAGGAACTGTGAAGGGCTCTGGTCCTAAGATCTAACTGAAATGGTACTTGCATGGCACTTAGATACGTGGTTTAGTGGTGGACTTGCTAGTGTTAGGTTAACAGTTGGACTTGATGATCTTAAGGATTTTTCCAACCTAAATGATTCTATAATTCTCTAATGCCACTAGCAGTGACCTGAAGGTGGTATGTGTATAAAGCCAGAGAGTGTGCAAGACATGCACGTATGTGTTGCCAGCTATTTTAGAGCTTCATTTGATCTCAAACAAAAAGTGCTGTGCCCAGTGCTCTGCAAAACATGCTCTCTGCCAGAACTTTAAAAGCACATACCAACCTCTGAGGTCTCTTTGGGCAGCTGCATAAAGCTGTTCAAACAATATGCCCTAGCCTTATGATTTTAAAGTAAATGTTTTGTGAGCCTCTTAGTAATATCAAGAAATGTCCCTCTGTCTGTCAGGTAGACTTAGGAAATACTTCTGCTGTTCTGCTGAATAAACTACCGAAGTTCCCAATGAAAATGGTGTATCCAGCCTTACTTCCTTTCACTACCAGAAGAACACTGGTGCCATCCCATTAGGATAGCACTTGAAGCCTGCATTGCGAAGGCAGACACTGCCATTGGTAGTAGAGCAGTAAATGTTTTTTTTAACCTAGCCTTGGGGCCTTACTATCTGCTACCATAACTGATGTAGCCAAACGTCAGTCGCCCCAGTCTTAGGAAACGGCTGTCTCTTCCGTCCCATTGCTTCCTCTCTCCTGCAAAGGGAGAGAATTGTGGGAAGGTTAAGAGGGAGAAAACTGCTGAGACATCTGTGAATGCACACTCTTCCAGGTAAAGTCTTGCTGAACCTGCTGCGGTGGCCAGTTGGTCCTTGGATCAAAATGGAGAAGTAGCCTTTTCTGTTGGCGAAATACGACATTATAATTGCCTCATGAAATAGTGCTGTTTCTCTTGCCAAAAGGATGGATGGGGAAAACAAGCTTACTGAATTTCCTTCCTCTCTCCTTCTGCAAATGTGCACAAACCTTGTGGAATGTGGTGACACTAGGTTAGCTTCTGAGGCATAGCCTGCTAAAGGGACAAGTATCCTGGACAAGTTAAGCCATTGCAGTATTATGCGGTAGAGTTGTAATGCACCTGTACAGTAATCTGTGTGTAACTTGAAGTATTTATTCTCCACCCTCCTGTACCAAGAAACAGGGTTAGGTGGCAAATAGCTGCTTTGGTGCAGCTGCCTAGTTACATACAATTCGGGAGTGTGGGGGTAGGATATGCCGGAATGTGGTGGGGCTGGGTTTTTAAGTGGCTTTCATTCTGCTAAGCCTTGCTTTTCTGCAGGCTTCTGGCTCTTATCAGGAGACTCTGGAAAGCAGTGGAAAGTGTACAGGCTAGAAATAATTTCTTGATTAACCCTGTTCTACCTTAATCCTCTCTGTGTATGCACATGCACAAAGCTGAACTTCAATAGTACTCCAAGAATAACTTTTTGTATATATAAAAATCTGTACTGGGGTGAAGCACTTGTTCTTGGGCTGCCCTAGGATACAAGCAAAACATCTTTAATAAATGACACCCTTAATGCCAACTACCTGTTTCCTCTTGTATACACTGCTGTAGTAAATTACTAGGGCTGCAATGCAAGGCTCTTCCTGCTTACATCAGTTTGATATAGCCTTTTTCTGTACTGTACATTCCTAACACCTGGAGGGAGTAGAACAAGATGTGTTAATGGTTTAAAACAAACTGAACAGTAAATGGACCAAATAAAATATAGGTTAGCTGGATTATTCTTAGCTTTGTAAGAAAAGGCAGTGGAGTTAAATCCAGTCGGTGTCCAGTCACAAGTGGTGTCCCCCAGGGATGGGTGCTGGGGCCGGTTCTCTTTAATATCTTTATCAATGATCTGGATGAAGGGATCGAATGCACCCTCAGTAAGTTTGCAGGTGACAGTAAACTAGGCGGGAGTGTTGATCTGCTGGAGGGTAGGTTGGCTCTGCAGAGGGATCTGGACAGGCTGGATCGATGGGCTGAGGCCAATGGCATGAGGTTCAACAAGGCCAAGTGCCGGGTCCTGCACTTGGGTCACAACAACCCCAAGCAGCGCTACAGGCTCGGGGCGGAGTGGCTGGAAAGCTGCCTGGCAGAAAGGGACCTGGGGGCATTAGTGGACAGATGGCTGAATATGAGCCAGCAGTGTGGCCAAGAAGGCTAACAGCATCCTGGCCTGTATCAGGAATAGTGTGGTGAGCCAGACTAGGGAAGTGATCATCCCCCTGTACTCGGCACTGGTGAGGCCCCACCTNTTCTGTGATTCTGTGATTCTGTGATTCTGTGATTCTGTGATTCTGTGATTCTGTGATTCTGTGATTCTGTGATTCTGTGATTCTGTGATTCTGTGATTCTGTGATTCTGTGATTCTATGATTCTATGATTCTATGATTCTATGATTCTATGATTCTATGATTCTATGATTAACCCTTCCTCCTATTTAACTAATTAATCTAGCTACTTAATCCATCTCAAGATAATTTGGGCTTTAATTTGCATTTGAAGTAATGGCTTTACAGGTAATAGAGGACACGCTACTCTTCCCCCTCAACTTCTACCTTGTCTGTCCTCTGTATTGTCTCTTTTAGGTATTCACAATTGTGTGAAAGTTATTCCCTTTTCTTCCTCCCTCTAATTACCTAACTCTATTCACAACCAGAGCAAGCTAAGGGCTGTTCATATAAAGAATAATTAAGTGGTTCTGAAAGGTTAATTTCTGTGAAGAAAGCTGCTTGAGAAATGACAAAAATATGAAATATAAGTTCAAGGGAGTGGTGGGCTCTTGTATATTCATAGAATTAAGTATGGAAACAAAGCTAGCGAAGGAAAATCAGACACTTCCCTCCCTCTTTAGTTCTCATGTGTTTCTATCAGTTATGAGAAGCAGAACATTGGATGCTGCTTAAGCCAAGTGTATTTGAGGTGTTAGACTCTTGCAGACTGCAGGAAAACTGATTTTTTTTTTTTGTTTTGTGTAGGAGCACTCAATTTACTTCTGTATTGATGGGAGTTGGTTTTATTTTCAGTTCTGTTTTAAAATATGCTGATTCTGTAGAATGAATCAGGATGAGAAAGTACCATATTTTTTTGTTTACTGAATGAAAACAGTAGAGTATTTTTTGTGACAAAAACATTTCTTAAAGATTTTTAGGAAGCCTGGTGTGTATATATATACCCCAGATTATGTGCACCCAAGACTCTGCCTTCTAGTTTGCCAAAAGGCTGCTGATGCTCACTGCTGATGATGAAAACTTGAAGAAAAGTCTAGAAGACAAGAGAAGTTATGGCATAATGGCACTAGTCTGAAAGGACAAGTGTATATACAATCTGACTGATTATAGTCCGGTCATTCTGACATAAATTCTGAGCAAAATGGAAAAATCTGATAGTAAATATGCTAAAGAATGATTACCAGCTGGCAAAGATGACTACCCAGTGCTAATAATTCACTTTAAGTTACTAGGATGATGTTTCACTTTTTTCTAGTGTCACAACCTGGAGATTATCTTTAATGGATTTAGTAAAGGGTTGACTTTAACTTATGAAATGTCAATTCAAAGAAACATAGACTGTACCAATAAGATATGAGGCTGTCCGGCAGAGCAGTAATAAGTGTAATTGAACTAGTCTTAAAAGATGTGATTATTTTTTGGGGGGGTGGTGGTTGCATTAAAGTAAAAAGACCTGGTAAAGAGGATCCAGAAATAAGAGAAATTCACTACAAAGGGAAGACTGGGGTAACAGTGGAATTGATTTAGAGGAAATCCTGGGAAGAGTGGTGGTTCCCAGCTCTGTTCAGCTGGAGACTGGTTGCCCTCCTGGAAGACCATCACTACTTAGCAATTTCAGCTGTACATTCCCAGAATGACATGTAGTGGTTGTAGTAAGTATCTGATGTCTTATATTATCTCGACTCTAATAAAATCAATTTGGAAAGTAATGCGTAATGAATAAAATACATAGCCTGTCTCTTTTTTTTTCAATAGTTAAATGTTGACTTTGAGAATTTTCCTCTCTCTTCCTTTCTCTTCCAGGTTGCTTTTGTTGTTCTAGCATTTTTAGCAGCTATGTTTTGTTCTTACCCCAATCCAAATCAGGATAAGTGCCCTGGAAACTATACTCACCCACTGAAAGTACAGACTGTCATAATCATTGCAAAAGTAATTCTGTGGATTCTGCATGTTTTTTTTGAACGGTATGTCCAGCACCACCACAGTAAAGTCAGAAGCAGAGGTTACTTCTCAATTTACCGATCAACAAGACATCTAAAAAGGCTTCCACTGCTGATACACTCCACAGGTGAAGTGACCTTGTTTTCCTGTTTATTTTTTCTTCTAAAGCTTTAAGCTGACACAACAAAAAACTGAACAGTTTATATATAAATGTATATTATGTATTATGAACTTTTTAAAATGTGCCTTTGAGCATTTATAAACTGTATTTATTTTAGTCAGGTGGACCTCCTGACTGACCTTTTTGGCCTGCCACATGCATGTTGTAAAGAACTCTTTGTAGTGGAAAAATGCCCACAAGTAAGTGTGAGGTTGAGTAAAACATCTAGTCACGTGCATCTAGTCTTCAGCCATAAAATGTTTGGCTGGCAAGGTCTGTTTGGCTACTAGTGATCTTGATTTGCATACTGATTTGTCTAATTGGGTATGTGGCAAGACTGCTAGTCCTTCAAGTGTGCTACTCTTCCTTTCAAGCTCAGCAATTCAAGTAGAAACACATGAATTGTCTATTGCTCAACAGCTGTCTGAAATCAGTAGAATAAGCAGTTTTTTAATCTCCAGCGAGGCTGTGTGTAATATTCATCTCTACTTCTTAGTCCATTTTTCTACTTTCTATGGATAAAGGGTGGAGCATGAGAGCGGTTTAACTATGTATTCTGTTACATCACTGGCCAGGGAAGCTGTAAGTGTTGGTAAAGTTAGCTGATGTAGCTGTTTTAACAAACTACTTCAACAAATATTAAATCCGTAGCCCATCTAACTTGAGGGGATTTTTCACACAGAAATAACAGGAGAAAAAGGAACAGTGGTGGCTTTTACAGTATTTTTGCCTCTTATAATCCCACCTTCCTTCTGCAAATCTTCTGAATAACTAGAGTAGAAAATTTTTTACCAGAATTGCTAAGTTAGATGGTCCTGCTTTCTATAAAACCCTAGTGTTCTTCCTGTCTGGTCACTACAAGAGCTAGTAACCTTGATGAATGTGCAAAACTTCAAGCTGTGGCCACTAGGTAGAGCTCTGAAGATAAAGATGTGTTTGAAGTGGAAGTGCAGTGTGACAAGATCGGGTTACAGCAGGCTTAAGGATGTTTCAAAAGACAGTAAAAAGACTGTTTCTGCCTACTGCAATGTAATCTGGACTATTTAGCCCTGTCTTCAATCTCAGATGGAGCCCCATTCTCCCCTACCAGTCAAACTCTGGGCATGTGTAAATGGTGAGGTGCAATCAGTTGTGTGATGTGGTCTTTTGATGTAAAATCACTTGTAGTTCTGAAGTTGATTAGGTCCATTACTGCAAACTCCCTGCCATGCTAATTGCTGCTGGTGCCACTTCGATCCTAACAGTTCAGTTGCCTAATGCAGTATGAAAGAGAACTGGACAGTCCCCTAGCTACATTAATGGTCTTAATACGCTTAGTGCTTTATCCAGGCACCAGTTATTGCATTTCTGCTGGAAAGAGAACAACATTTCATACTCTGTATCAGAGGAGAAGGGGGTATGTAAAGAATTAAGAATGTGGGTAGGTCTGTAACTCAACACTTGCTGCTTTGGACTAATTGTGCTCATTTCAGTTAAATTTTCAATTAATTGCAAGTAGTAAAATAATAACTGGAAGCCTGTGCAGGTGTCTCCCTGTGAAAGAAAGGTGTTTGGATTTTTTTTGCTCTGCTAGCCTTACTGAAATACACTCAAATCCACCACTTGAAGAAAAACGCCCTCTCATTTTTATTTGACTGATGAGACCTTTTAGGAATTGAAATAAACTATAGTCTCCATGCAATTTGGGGATGGATAGCAGCAACAAGGCTAGAAACTAATTGAGCCTACATGTATATATTGGATATTTCTAGTCCATTTCTTCTACTCTTGTTTTCAAATGAGAAAAATTGGTAAGGAAACTCACAATTCTCTACCATTACAGTCAAATGTCAACTTTAAACCTCATTTTGCTGCCAGCAGTTGAGTTTGTATCACCTGTGTTAAGGAAGTTACCCAGAGGGGCAAGTATGGCTTGAAATGGAAAAGCATTATTGAGATATTGCAGCCTAATGCAGCTACTAGGGATGAGAGAGTAGTAAGTTGTTTTTGACAGCTAATGAAAACTGTGTACACCTGTAAAACATAATGTTTGTTTTCTAGGTAATGCAGCCTTGCTTTTGATTCTGTCAATGCAGCATTCCTTTCCTGATCGCAGTAAAGTGTACCTGTATCTTATCCTGGGAGTCCTGGGCCTGGAGCTGATTAGCTCTCTGACATGCTTAGTGATTTACACAGGTGAGAGGCAGTTTTTTGCCTTCTTGAGTGAGACTTGTTATAGCTGCTACTCAACTGTTTGGTTGCCCTCGCAGTAGCTCACTTCAGGTATCTGAAGTTATTTAACTACAACTATAAATATGGAATGATTCTGTGCTTGTAGGAGAAATAAGGCAAATCCAAAAGAAATGGGAAGATTGTCAGGCTTGATTTGGTCTCCAGGTGTTGCTAAATGAAAACTCTGTGACCTCAAAGCTGTTGATCCAACGAAGTGGCAATAAATGTGTAATTGTTGCAAAAGTGTCCTGTAAACAGGCTTGTCTGTTCAGCAGTGGGTTCTCAAATGGGTGCACCGCAAGCTGTGGAGCAGTAAGAGCTAGCTGGCTTTAACAGGACTGCTTCTGGGGTTTACACGTGGGACTTGCATAGTTGATGGCATGATGTGCCTTACTCTCCAGACTCTTACTCTTTCCCTGGTCCCACCCCAAAAGCGTCAGTTCCTCTTTGTCCCTAAAATGGAAGATTCCCTCTGAGGAATGTTAAAATAAAAATACGACTTTTGCAATCTGTGCTAATACTAAAATAGGTACTGCCTCATGAAACTGAGGCATTGCTTTGTACTATCACTATTAGCTTGTAAGGTTATCTGCTGTCAGATTTGCTGTAACTTACCAAAATTTGGTAAGCCTCTTTCCACTGTATTATTGCAGAATTATTTAAACTGTTGATTGATAAATGCTTGAACCAAATAGTTTTCTCTGATCTCATCTTAAAAACTATTTGGGTTTATGGCTTACATTAACTCAAATTAAAACAGCTGGGTTGAAAAATAACACAATTATTTTTGTTGTCCAAAGAAAACTTGATGTTTACTGTGAAGTCTGTTTAAGTGATACATAGTTTCTGCTCTTGAGTTAGTTTATGTTCCTGCTTCTGCAGTGCAGTTTTCTGATTATTCACAGGTACAAACAAGGACATGGCACCTTAGCTAAGTTGCCTCAATAGCACTGGTTTCCTGTAGGGGTGGGGAGGCAACACCAACAAAAACAATGCGGAAAAGCTTAGTTTGCTCCAGACTTCTAATCAAATGGAGGAAGGAGGGTGGAAATACCTTCTTCAGGACTGCATGAAGCTTAAAACTTAAAGTAAAAGCCATTTCTATGGTGGTCAGTATTTGCATTCATTAACATCTTTTGTGGTTTCATAATTAATCTAGGATGTCTTCTTTTGGAGAAGAAAACTTTGGTATGTTCTTAGTAATGTAATAACACACAGAGAAATAGTGCCATGTAACTTGGTCATAAATGTATAATCTCTTATTGCCTCTCTTGCAATAACATTGAAATTAAAATGCAACAAGAAATAAGGTCCCAGCTCTAAACTGCATCCTCCTTACAACTGTACAGGGGCCTGAATGCTGTAGGCTTGTTGGGCATTCCCCTCGATGGACCAGCATGGCTCAAGTATACCAGCTGTCCTCTGGAGGAGTAAAGGCAATGATGAGGGAACACAAGCATAGTATTCCTAGAGAGCTATCCCAAGAATGCTGAAAGTCATCCTTTCTTTGCATAGGCATACTTAATTTCCTGGGAAACTCAGGAAATAAGACATAAATTGCAAAACTTTAATAGAACACCTGGAATTCCAGTGAAATGTTATTTGTTATCCTGAGGCCTCTTTGAGCTTCAAGAGCAGCACTGTCTCTTACCTTGGTGGAAAAGGAAAAGCAATTGCAAGAAAGTTGATCTTCATAGCAGTAAGGTCTGATCCTGGACTTCTGTAAGAGCTCTCAAACTATCTTTCTGCTTATTTGTCACTGAAAGGGTCTTGTTTCCTAGCTTGGTCTGTGTCAGTTCCTGTGCCTATCAAATCCATTAGCCAGCCTGTCCTAAGAAGCTGTGGGGTACAATATTTTGCTTTCTTGCTGTGAAGGATGCTTGAAGAAGGGTCCAGTTAGCCCTGGAACCAAAGTGAAGGAGAGACAGAGCTGTATTTGCGAGGAAGGAGTAAGGCTGTCTCTTTTGGCTACAGCTACCTTATTTCCTCAGCAGCCAGCCCCACAACAGTCTAAGCTTCATTCTCTAAAGCTTGGTGTAGAAAACTAGGGTTAATTTTAATGTAACTTAATACTTGCCTCAAGATGGGGAAGACCTCCAGTCACCCTAGGCTGACTTTTGCAATGGGCAGTGTAACATGTTCTTCTTTTCTATCACCTGCATGTCTGTCTCGTGTATAGTGGTGTGTTTTTAACATTTTAAGAATCAAACTGAAGCTCTACTGAAGCAAAACAAATGTATTTGACCAGTTTTGAAAATAGCCTGAGAATCTGTAGGAATACTGACGCTCAGATAATTTATTTTTTTTCCCGCTCTCAAACAGAGCAGGTTATGCGACTGGAAGCATGAAGCTTTTTTAATAAGATAATTTTAAGGGCGATTCTCTACTCAGGGCTGGAGTGTCCATCTCTAAGGCAAGCACTTAACAGGTACCACTTACTGTTAAGATAACATCAGCTAAAGTAGCAGAGCAACAATGGGGTGACTAAGGTCACTTTACACTAGCAACTCATGATCAACCTCTTGCTGGTGTTAGGATATTACTCCTGAATTTTGGAGGGAAGGTAGCACCAGTTCATACATTGTTTCTTCCATGTGGAATAATTATTTTTTTACTACAATGAGGTATAAATGCTTATCTGTAGAAGGTTCATGTACCTGAATTATTTTCATATATTACTCCCTTACAGAACAAAGTAGTGTCAAGGAAAGTGGTTACCTGATTGTAATTCTAGATATTTCTTGGTTGTTGGAGCTTTTTTATGAATTGTGTGATGCACAGTACCCCATGAAGTACAACTGCCTTTCTTAAAGTTTCCGTTCAGCAGTGTATGTGTATATAGCTGTATGAGATAGATGTGTGTATATATATATACACATACATATCTACATTTATATATACACACTATATATGCTACAGAGGCAGAGAATCAGAAATCTACAAGGAATTGCTGTGATTGATCTGTAGGAGACTTGACATATATAAATTGTTCAAGTGAGGTAAATGTGCATGGAATGAAGCATGATACAGACAGCTCTAAATGTCAGCTTGCTATTGTAAGTTTGTTATTGATAGGATAGGGAGTCAAGCTTTAAAAGGCTTACTAAATATATGTATTTAATGACTTTATTGCATACTTCTAATATCACTTGAATAAAAGACTAACATTCACACAAACAACATATGTTGGGAATTCCACATCCATTCCTTCGTGGCTTTATTTGTAGAGAAATACAGTCATAGAAATAACTAACCTTTGAGCCTAACTTGTAATTAACCTCTGGAGGGTCTTTGCGTTGTTTTAGCAGGGTGGCCTGTAATAAACCCCCTCATGTTCTTGACTTGTAAGGGCAGTCTTTCTCTGCTGCAGTAGCGTGGATTTCTCACAGAGCCAGACTGTAATGGTTTTTGTGGCATTAAATGTATTGCTTCACAAGCAGCCCTAACTGTAGAGTCCAGAATGCATACTCCAGATCTCAGTATATTCCCTTAATCAGGATATGACATTGAATGGCTTCAAGTATTTTCAGCTTCCTTCCAGAAATAATGCAAAGGGTGCCTACAGCTTCTCCCACACCCACCCATCCGCATTCCATACCTGTTAAATTTAATCTTAAACTTTATTCACAGGTGCCTGGGAATGACTTCTGGTTTTGATAGCCAACATTGCAAGGTTCACAGTGTGAAGCTGATCGCAGAGCTGCTCTGGCTTGAATACTTAATGGGTTTCTGTACCAAGTCTGCCCTAGTTTTAGAGCAGGCAGACAAGCTGCTGCTTCATCACAGGTAGTCTAGTTAAAATAGTATTTATCAAAGAGCTTAAATTAGAAGTTCTGACCTAGATACTAGTATCAAAACTTTTTACAAGTTCTTTATGGCATGTTGCTTTTTTTAGCCTGGATTTGGAGACCAAGTCTCAGTGCCCTCTCAAAGGCAATTAAGGTTTCACCCTCCATTAGGTGACAGATTAAATTTTGCAGATGTTAAGCAGTATGTTCAAGCTTCCTCTTTAAACAGCAGGGCTGGGGGGGGGAAAAAGGGGGGGAAAAAAAACCCAAACAAAACCCAAACAAGAACCGACCACCACCACTAATTTATAATCAAAGCCATTCCAGAAGTGAGCGGAGATAGATTCTGCTTTTTCTTTCCTTCCTCCCCACTCCCCAGTTTCCATCTCCTATCCTAAGGCAATCATATAATCATGTTACAGATTTTCTTATTTTTACCTTAGAGCCTCGTGATAATGCCTTTCTGTTTTGGTTGCTTTCCAACTAATTTATAAAACTCTGTTGCAGTGAAAATAAGCAACTTCAACCGTGCAAAGCCAAGACCTGACATAATTGAAGAGGAAAAGATGTATGCCTACCCTAGCCACATTACCTCAGAAATTGGATTCAGGTAAGACTTTCTGTATTAATTTTGTGCTGTGTTCAGCCATAGTATATAGGTAACACTGACTAATATAGTTATATTACGTCCTGGGGACTTGCATATAATCTTAAATCTGTCAACCGAAGCAGAGGTGAGAATCATAGTTTTGAAGGAAAATACGTGCTGAAGGCTTTTATTTTACATTCACAGATAAGAAGTAGCGCAAACTTATACCTTCTATGAAGTAATGGCAATTTGTTATGATACACACATCCTCAAACATGAGGACAGAAATGATTTGACCATTTATGGCTGGTTGCATGAGTCTAACATGCTATAAATAACTGTGTTTAATCTGTGTTAGTTGACTTTATATGGGAATTTGAGGAGAGATACCGGTGTCTTACACTTTTACTTAAAGTATGCCTACGGAAGCCCAATTTCAGGCAAGGAAATGTATTGTGGGCAGTTGATAGATGAAGAAAAATTTGCAGCTTCGTTCTGTGCCAGCAGTTGAATATGATATTCCAGAAAGGGATTTGGAATAGATTTCCAGTTTGGGAGGGAACTTTAAAGGTGGCTGTGGCACTTAGGAGGTATGGAAGTTATTGGTGAGATGGAGAAGCTATCTAACATTTGCCTCACAAGCACTGAGACTTACTGTTTGTGTACCTTCTGACTGCTTGAACACCTTCCAGTTGCCAAAATGAGTTTGGTGTGACTTAACAAAAAACAGTCATCAAAACTAACATGGATTTCCATCTAAGAATTTAGAAATTTTCTATTACGGTATGACTTGCTTCTGTATGTGTGCCTTAGTAAAAAGTTGAAGTGCAGAGATGACATACTTCGGCACTTCCCCTGGTGTCACAAATGCAGCATGCACATGCTTTTATGGAACTTGGAAGTAGATGTCCAGGATACAGGAAGGATTTAGAGTTGTCTTGAATTTTGATACAATGTCTGACTTCCATCTTGATTTAAACACCATGGTGAATGCATGGTGGACCTCATTCCTTTCTTGTTCAGCTTCTCCCCTGAGAAATTCTCAAATGCCCAGAGAATGAGTCTGCAACAATGGCCAGCTGAGGAAAAGACTCTGATTTTTTTATTAAAGAGTGCAAACTTCCTGTGAGAACTGATTGCAAAACAGTTATTTTAATTCAGCTCTATACAACTCTGACTCTCTTTCCCTTGAGAGTTAAGGTCTATTGAAAAGTGAATCCTGTCAGCCCTTCAGTTGACCCTGGTTATAAGAATGTTTTTTGAATATTATGACCTCTACAACCTAAGCTACTGATCAAGACCTCTTCTGGTGCTTTAAGTTGGTAGTGCAGATTACTGGTTAAGGTTGCAATCTTGCTGTCTACAAAACATGTTTTCTTTATTTTTTCATGTTTAACTTAAGTAGGCTTTTTAATTGAACCTAAGCTTTTTTTCGAGTGTAGCAACCCTCCTCAGGACTTTCTAAGAACTATGAAAAGGGCAATGTTACTCCACAGCATGCTGCAAGGCTGAGGAGCAACTTTATGCTCCAAGATGCTCACATGCTTACTAAAAGGGCAGATTCCCAAATCGGCTATGAAGACATAATGTGGAAGGGAAGACTGCAATATGCTCAGGCATCAGTATTTATTCTTGCTGTGTTCTTAAAGGTTCCTAATTATAGATTTGACAAAATTCTGTACTCTGTACAGATTTTTCTCAATTAACTTGGCTTTACTTAATGTTGCAGTGTTACTATCCTAGTTAAAATGAAAGATGTCTGAAAGCTGGAGGTATTTGGAGTGGGAGGTTAGTTGTACATGAGGTTGTAATCTGAAATAGCACAACAGGTTTTGGTGCTGATGTTATGATATTGTGACAGACAACATCAGTGTATATAATAGTACATCATGTATGCTGCTGTAGGTTAATCAAGAAAGTTCTGTCTTAAACAGCTTATGATTCCCACAGCTGAATACTATGCCTGCTAAAATAAGCATCCTAATGTATTTGAAAAAGGTGCCATGTATTTCATAGTACAATTCTAGCAGGTTTTCTGGCTCACTAACTTTGAGTTTGTTAAACAGTCAAAGCCCTCATACTACTTTTCTGTAACTGTCTAACAGGAAATATGTAACTCAATTATGTGTACATGGCAAGAAGTTTAGTGAAACTTTTCTCTTCCTGCCTTCTCATGCAAAATGGAGGTTAAACATAAAGGTATTGTAGATCGCCTCTTCCCTCAATGGTTAGTTGAGATCAACAAAAGTAAAACTGAAGGGAGCAACTTGTTTAAATATTTGTTAACCATCTCTGACACTTTGTATGTTAGAAAGCTGCTGTCACTTACTGAAACCTATATTGACTTTTGTTATTTCAAGGGAAAATTCAAGTTTAGAAGAGATAGTTGAGAAGCAAGGAGATGTAATAGAGTATCTTCAGCGACACAATGCACTGCTCAGCAAGAGACTATTGTCACTAACATCTCAGCAAATCAAAACTTAACAGCATTTGGAAAGCTGCTGCTGGAGCTCCGGAGGGAACATGAGGTAATGTAATATCCAGACTGATTTGTACAGATGACTCTTCGTCAATCATCTTTCACGTTTTGAAATAAAAGATCAGCTGGAAGAAAGAGCTCTGCCTGTTACAACTGGACGCTGGCTCTCTTCAAATCATCAGTTCTGAAAAGTTCTGGAGTTTCAAGGATTTTTAATTGCTAATAGGTTAAGGTTGGATCTGAGGTAATGGTTTAACTCTGTTCAGTTGTTGCTATTATTTTGTACTGTTGTAACCTTTAAGCTTCCAACTACCAAACTGTTCTATATTTCTAGTGTACAAACTCTTTCTCTAGAAGAATCTGACCTTGCAAAGGATTTGTCTTCTGTTTCAAGTGCTGAAGCTGGGAGTAGGTGTGTCCTTTTTCTGAGTCTCATTACTTCCAGTGTTAGAGATGGCGCACTTCAGTTATCCTATACGAAGTAGGTACTTGCTTTCTAGATTGGTTTCCTTTTCTCCTTTGTCAAGAAAAGGAGAAAAGGAAACCAAATTAAACAGTTGCCTGTGCCAGTGGGGAAATCTGACATCCAATTTAGGATTTTTTTTAAAAAAAAAAGTGGTGAGTGCCCCAGAATGGCAAATCTTGCATATAAGTGTGTGGTACAAAACAATGTCATGATAAGCAATTGAGCAGTTGTTTGAAATTCTGACTTTAAAACCTGTAAGAGGGATCTTCAGGGCTGATGACTTTCCTGCTACTAAGAGTCTGTGACAGTGAATCAACAAGATTCCTACTCTGCCAACTGGACTACCTTAATACAAAAATACTTGGGTAAGCTTTTTCATTGACCTGGTAACTAACTTGTGGTGAATGGGTGTAAAGATCCTGTTAAAGATACATCAGTTACAGGCATTCTAGCTCTCTACTTTGACTCTTCAAAAAGTGTCATTGTCTTGATTCAGAAGCTAAAATGGTGCATGTGGGGAAGTGAAAAGCATCAGAAGATGGAACGGTCTTCTAGAAGTTGGAGAAACAAGAACTTTTGGTTCTGTTTTGTGGCTTTATTGGGAAGACTGGT
This sequence comes from Rhinoptilus africanus, assembly GCA_013400135.1. Taxonomy (NCBI): domain Eukaryota; kingdom Metazoa; phylum Chordata; class Aves; order Charadriiformes; family Glareolidae; genus Rhinoptilus; species Rhinoptilus africanus. Next base: position 17,479 of record VXBO01013683.1, read on the forward strand.
AAAAGAACCATTCTGTTCTGGGTACTACTTTGTCTACCAGCATAGACCCAGAACTATTTTAGGAGCCAATACCTCTCTGGGGCAACAGGGTAACCACTAGTCAAAACTGGGGAAAAGGGTCTCATGAGGAGTGGTCTTGTAACTGAATATAAGAAAAACAAAAGAAAATTAATCCATCCTATTTTGGTTCTAGGGCACAACTAAACTATTCAGTGTGCAACAAATGTGGGGATTGTCTCACTTAAAGGAAAATAATAAACATTGGAGGTTTTGCTGCTATCCAACACTAAACTGTTCTCCTTAACTGTTTTTTCTTGAAAATGCAGCCAAGATTTTATAGTATACATGTGACGAATACAAATGTTTTTGGTTTTAGAACTCGGGTTTTGTTGTGATTGTGTATATCCCTTTATATTTCTATGAAGAGCAGTAAAATGTGACTGTGAAGTTCATGCACAATAAATGCAACTGAGGAAAGGTGTGAATTCTGTCATTTCTAAGCTTGTGTACAGCTGCTGAAGACTGTTCCAACAGGCAATCTGTGCAGATATTCTGTTATGATGAAGTTCTCGCAGCATGCTTTTGGCACTTAAAACTAGCCAAAACCTGCTCTGGCAAGGGTAGCTGTGCGTTTGTTTTGAAGCTTCCAGTTTTAGTTTTATCCTCTTTCCTGGGTAATGTTTTTCCATTGCACTTCAGCCTTTCCCTGCTACTCCTGTTTCTCTCCAACTGTATTTTGAGGGCATTGCTCATACCCTCCTCCTCTCCTTTGTGGCTGCTTAAGGTGAAACTTGGATTAACCAGCAGTACTGCCTTCTGTGGAACAGGGCAAGTGTGATCTCCTGCCCTTTGCAAGTCATAGCTCTGTAAGTACACAAATGATTAACAACTTGCAACATATCTTTATCAGACCCACACTGTATCTTGATTTCTTCTTTATCATACCCTCACCCTATCTTGAATTTCTTAGTATATTTAAGCTTCTGTGAAAAAATGGCTTTTCACACTTGTACAGGCTCCAAAGAGGCGCCAGCCCTCCTCACTACTCCTCTGTGAACCCTTTGTATGCTCTGGCTGTGCTGGGGCTGCGCAGAAGTGACAAGGAGACGCCACCGGAGCAGCTCTTGGTCCATCACCAGCAACATAGCTGTAGTAACTGCCCCTGCAGCCCACAGAATCAGCACCCAAGTGCAGGCTCAACCTTCACTGTCCAAAGTAATATCCATAATGTGCTGCACACTCAGTAATTAGGGACAAATTTCAGGAAAAAGAATAAGTATTGCCTAATGAACATAATGTTTTCCACATGCTCCGCTATGATTCATAGTGCTTTGCTGCAAACCATTGCAGCCCTTCTGGGGTGTGGTGTGGCAAACCTGCATGTGAGTGGATACGTGTGAATCTGAAGAAATTATTGATGTTCTTTGGTGTATGTAGTTACAGGTGCTGAAATGCATAAATATTTGCAGGTCCATGGTCTTAACTTAGAATCGTAGAATCGGTGAGGTTGGAAGGGACCTTTAAGATCATCAAGTCCAACCATTAACCTTCCCTGACAAAAAAACACTTCTAAACCATGTCCCTAAGTACCTCATCTATCCTTTTCTTAAACACCTCCAGGGATGGTGAATCCACTTGGTGAATCCACCAGAACTTAGTATGTTCTAGGGCAGTGCAACCAGGCCAGCAAGAAGATAATGAAAAAGGAATATTTTCTAACATATGTTGCAACTGTACGTTAAAAAAAAAGTTGCTGGTTTTTATTATTATTCCGTTTGTGCCCCAATAGCTTGTTGTTTCTGTAGAAAAACAATGTATATGTTTTTCAAGTTTGGGAAAACAAGTATTTCAGACCACCTGAGAAACAAAATATTCAGGGTTGCCAAAAAATTGTTCACACTGTGGTGCTTTTAATAATTTCTAGATGAAATGCGCTAAATATTTTGTACACACTAAAGAAATTACATTGTGGTGATCTCTTGAGAATGCACATTGTATATAAGGGAAAAACTGAGTCAATATTCCTGTTTTCTGTTTCTGGACAGCAATTCCATATAAACACGTAAATATTTCACCTTTGAAAGGCAATCACTGATTGCAGAAGATGTTAATGGGATTTTCATGCTTTAAGGTTCTACACGACTCTGCAGTTAAGCAGTCTTGCCCCACTGAAGGTCATTCCTAAGCTAAAAAAAAGTGTCAAGGACCAGAGGCACTTGGGCAGACAACAATCTAACCTTGAGGTAACTCAAGAGACATGAAGCAGCACCCTCGGTGCTGGAAAGAGTTATGCCTTTAGGCATTATTTCTGACTAAAGACAGTGCTGTTGGAGTGTTACCCACTTCGCACAAATATTTTGCAGTTTGATCACCGACAAGAAAGATAAAAGCCATCGACAGTAGTGAGAAGTCAGTATGCTAATTGTCCTTGTCTCATGACAGTCAAACATTTGAAACTTATTTACCATACTAATGCTTCTGCTGATTGATGTTGATATAAATCTTATGTGACCCTTAGCAAAATTTGGCTTTGCATGTACAGATATGGAGATATTTATAGCATATGTATGTGGCGTAAGGGAAATATTTCCAGTCTTTTCTTCTATAATTTCCTTTCTTCCATACTGGCAAGGGAAGAGGTGAATTGTTTATTATCCTTTGGGAACGCACTAATCTGCTGTTTCTCACCGCAGCCTTACATTTACCTCCATTTCCTGTTGACCTGCCACTACATCATTTTGTATTTCACTCTAAAATAGGCAATACAATTTAAAAGACTTTATGAAACTGACTTTAAGATAAAATCTAAAATTTTCCTATGTAATTCTACAAGACAAGGAGTTAATTCTAAGTTTCAGAAACTTGCATTTTGTCTTTTTTGAGGGCTGAGTTTGCCTTTGGATCAAGTCTTTTGTTAAATTGCATCTGCACAAACATCAATTCTGACGTTCAGAACACAACAATTTGTATTTGTACAAACTTCCTTTAAATGTACGCTCACACATGCACAGGGAGAGTTCGGTCAGTTCAGCTGTTGTAGCCTGTTCTCCAAATGCTTCATGTTTATATATGTAATCATGCCATTATCATGCAAAACTGTTTTTACCGGTTGAAGGTTTTGTTGCACCAGTCAAATGAAAATGGGTAATTTCAACAAAGGCAAAGGCAAATCCAGCTCAGCTGAAAACAAGGTCCTTTGAAGCCCTCCCCCCACTGAAGCTAAAAGTCAAAGTAATGTTGTACTGTAGTAGCATCACTCGCCTCCTTAATTCTACTGTGCACTTGGAAATTTATTCAGAGTATCCAACTTTTAGTGGGAGACATTACTGCACATTTTGTCTCCTGCTATGCTTCAGGCTACTTCTGAGCTTGGTTTTTTGTGCTGAAATAAGGCCATTTTCTTAAATTTGTGAGAACATTCAGATTTCAAGATTTAATGCTGTGAGGCAATTAATCTTGCTTGTTCTAGGCACAAAGACAATGCATAACCTGGGTTCTGCTGTAATCCCATCAAGGTATCACGATGTTGTGTTAGAGCCTGCAGTGATTACAGCAACCTGTAGCTTTAAACTAAGTTCTTTCTATGTGGCTTTTATCAGAATTTTGTATTTTTAGAAAGATAGAAAATGTGAGGAAAACAGTTGTCAGAAACTGAGTAAGAAAAATTATTAGACACTGATTCCACAGGGAAAGGAGACAAATTATCCATTTACTTTAGATACACTGCCTTTGATAGCAAAAGAATATAAATTTTGAAATGTGTACAAAGTTTATTTAAAACGAGACATTGTTATTTGAAGGGCATACTGTCTTTTTACAAAATATACAAACAACCAGCTAGTTTATAAAAATCTCAAAGATCACAAACAATACTTTTTTAAAAGAAGATTTTTACGGTATCAGCAAGTCTACAACGAAGAGACATTTACAATCATTTTGTAGACTGATAACGGGCTTCCTAGGACCCTTTGGTATTTGTTTTATTTATTTCTGCATCTGTAAAGGAACATGCATATATAGAGCTCTGGTAGATACATTATGTTTTTCTTACGATTTTATCAAAGGTAATTGAATGATTACGGTTATATAAAATATCCAGTGCCATACTAAATCTATATGCTCATTTAGGAGACATAATTTAAATAGTTACTCTTCACCTTTGTTGCTTTCCCATACTCTTTACCTGTACTTCTAAACAGAGATAGCCATGGATACATATGAAAGCTAAGTTAAATAAATAATTTAAAAATGCCTCTACCTTTGGTGTTATGGAAAACTTTTCTTCAAAACTCCTAAGGTTTCCCTGCAGGGCTGTTTGTTGGTATAAAGTCTGACCATCTTTTCATGATGATTTTCCAAAACTCCAGAACAGGACGTGATGTTAAATTTTTTTCTATACAGGGAAAATTGAAACTCCTGTTAAGCTCTGTCAGTATGAATCTGATCGAGGTTTCAAGTTGTTAGAGATGGGGGGTTACATCTAGACACTGATTAGAAAGTTTTGGCTATCTAGTTTTCTTGATTGCTGCTCTTTCACTTATTAGAAACTGTGTTGCAAGACAAAATTCTAATATTGGATTTAAACCATGACACTGCTGATCTTCACTCATCTTTATACAATTTACAAAAAATGTTGACATTTCAAGACTAGAGCAATAACTTAAAAACCTGGGTATGACTTATTTTCAGATTTTAGTTCTAATGAAAGGGCAAAGATGTTTTCCTTCATTGTAGGTTTGTAATTACTGATATAAAAAGATGGGAAACATACCTTTTTAAAAACAAAACGTAAAATAAAAGCTCCATGTATTCTTGACCTCCCGTGCTGAAAAGAACAGCCTGTTTTCTGTTTGAAGTTCTCATTCATTGTAGTGCTGTGTTCCAAATATCCCATTCATTTAATTACAGGAATAGAGTACTACCTAACACTGAGGTTGACCAAACAAAGGTTTCTTTTCAATGGTCTATTTTTATGCTCTATTTATAATACTGTAGAGGGTATTTTAGGAAAACTACTATTAAGCAAATAGGTCTATAGTACTGAATTTTCAAGTATGTTTTAGCTGTCTGGTTTGGCAGCCCGGTTTAAGAAAACAAATGACAGGCTTTGCAGTAACAGCTCATTAGGCAGGAGGATGGGCTTGACCTTAAGGCCTGACTTGAGAGCTCTGAGTTATCAGTTTTGCATGACCCTTGGCTAATCTCTTATCTGTGTTCTTCAATTCCCTATCGATAGAATGAGGGATAATTCTCTTTGCTTTCTTATATTGCAAGCTCTTACTATAAATGAAGCCGTAAACTCTTACTATACATGAAGCCAGCAGGACCACTACTGCGGTGCTGACTTTGGTACTATTAGTTAGACATTCTACGTTGTTATTATTAAGGTAATTCCATAAAGATGTAATGTTAGGTGTTAAAACATATATGTATATATTACCAATATATAAAAGTATAAAGCAAAAATGGACTTCACAGTTCTGTGCTGGAGTCTGTCAGTATTTTACCCTAAATAGTGCCCTGCACACAGCCTGCATTGAGTAGCCAATAGCACGTCCAACTTCTCCCAGCCTGAATAGAACACACCGTTAAGAGTCCCCCTGGACAAATCCTTCTTAATGCCACTGCAAATCCATCTCAGGCACCTGATGTTTGATTTGGTCTTTAACTTTCACTGGTCATTATGAGAGCCAAAGAATTTGTACCGAATGTTTCAAGCATTTCA
>VXBO01013683.1:26407-81917 GCA_013400135.1 Rhinoptilus africanus
CCCCCCCCCCCGCCCCCGCCGCTCCCGGGGGGCTACCGGCGCCCGGCAGCGGGTTTGCCCCAGCCGCCTACCTTCGGCCCCAGTTTATTTCAGCCCCCCCCCCGAAAAAAAGCTGCCAGGCTCCCGAGCCTATTCTCTCACGCTGCCGCTGAGCAGGGAGGAGGCGCAGGGATCCAGGCAGCCCAAAACTCGTCCCGGAGGGCAGGAGCGGCGTGTTGGATGGGCTTAGAGAAACACGCCGGAGGTGGCCACGGCAGGCACGAGCCGTGTCCCTGTCCCGTCCCCCCCCCCGGGCACCCGCGGTCAGGCTGAGCATGGCTTACCCGGCCGCTGCCCGCCGGCGGGGAGCAGGCTGCCCAGGAGCGCCAGCAGGATGCAGAGGAGCAGCCGGAGCCTCATGCCTGCCGTCAGCCGCGCTCCCCGGGGCGTGCGCACGTCTATAGGCGAAGCGNCAACTGTTTAAACTTTGCATTGCCCATATTGGTCCCACATGCAGAAAGCAATGGCAGTGGCAGGAAGCCCTCGTCCCCCGTCCGCCCCCCCGGCTCCGCTTTGTCCCTCCTGAAAGCGGGGGCTGGGAAGTCCCCCCAAGCACGGCGCTCCTGGCGGCTCAAATGCCTCCTCTCTTCCCTAAACTAGCTGCCAAGTTGTGGCTATTCAAAGTGAAACTGGTGGCAGTTAAGGCTAATGGGTGTCTTTTGTACCGCCAAGTATTTTTGAAGGATCAGAATACTCTGGAATTAATTTGCGAGACTTTCTTTTTTTTTTTTTTTTTTTTTTTTTACCGTGTTGGGTAAACAGAAGTATTAAACGATGTATCTGTTCCAACAGTGCCGTTCTGGGGGAAGCGGTCTTGGATGGGACCTTGCGTTTGCCCAGCCCACCTGTAGGTCGCATTGTATTTGTACTGGGTTATGGGGAGAGCCCCCTTTGGCAAACCGCGCTGGAAAGAGCTGGGGTGGGGTGGTGAGAGTGCAGGTACCCCGGCCGAGGAGAAGACAGGCAAACCCTGCCAAATGTGTTGGCAGCAGCGATGGTTTTGAAATCCCACGAATTACTGGCATCAGTTAAAATTCGACTGTTCCTTTTCTTATTTTCAGCCTGCTGATTTGTTGGGATGGAGTAGCACCCAGTGATTTGGAAAACGAAAATTTGTCCCTGTTTGGAAAAAGTTTCTGTCTTAAAATAGGGAGGAAAAAGTACATTTCTGTATAGATTAAATACTATTATTAATAGAAAAGCATTAGCTAAAGTGGTCTAAAGTTGTTCTTTGCCTAATTCCCAGAAGAGTGAAATATATGGTATCTTAATTTAATTCCTTCTGTATTTTTTTTCTCCTGTTGTGAGTTTTCACATTTTCTTGAAAAGCCTCTCTAATATTACATGTTAGTCCCTCCCCATAGAGTTATACATCATTACTGGGTTACTTGATTTGTCTAGGTAAAGTATACCCATATGAATTAAAAGACAACTTGCGGCTTGAATACGTGATGGAAGTAGTTATTGAATGTTATTTTTAAATGATGGCAAGACCGCTGAGGAAGATGTCTCAGAGAAAACAGTAACAATGGAAATCCTCTGCTGGTTGATCACATTGGTCTGTCATAAGCAGCACTTGCTTCCCAGTGTTCATCTGTACAGCTTGCTGGTCGTTGTGTTTTCTCTGTGAGATCTCCGGTCTTTAAACTAGACTTATATTTAAGGTTAATGCCACTAGCTCAGCTGAAATCAGGGTCCCATGGTGCCGGTGACAGACTAGTCCTAAATAGGGTATCCTTTCAGATAGAAAAGTGATGGAGACGCAGAGAAGCGGTGTGGCCAAGTCACACAGTGAGTTTGTGACAAAATCAGGATTATGTCCTCAATATCCTAAATCTCACTTTTTCACCGTTGCCACCGGGATACCTTTAGAGATGCCTTCAGTTGTTCACCATGAGTGAGGACATGCTGTCCACCTCGCTCATACAGCCCTGCAAATGATGATGACTTTAATTCAGCAGTGAGCTGTGTAAGGGTCAGACTCATAATCTTAAGGTGAAAAGTAGTATAGCCTTCAAGGCGATAGGGACTCTGTAAATAGCTACAAGAGCAGAAAGAATGTATAGACTATTGCCAGTCCCTCAGGCTATCTAGACCTCTTCTGCACCAGTATGTGGTGAAGTTTGCAGACATTCTGGGGAGACCTTACATTTTAAGGGAGTTGAGTGAGATGCAATATTTAAGTGCAATATTTATCTTTTTTTACCTTAGTTTACTATGAGCTGTTCATTCCATAGTTACTCTGTGCAAAAGTTTACAAAGCTTTATTTAACTACTAATGTCCTAGTCACTGTAAGGTAAGCATCACAGATGTCTTGTAATTTTCATGTAAGCTATAGTAATAATTTGAGGCTTACCCACTGAAAAAATTTCTAAAACGTATTACAGTCCCACTGTAGAATCTGTAATTCTTTTGCAAGCAGCTTTCTTTCAGGTGCTTGCTTTCAGGTGGCGTACCACTGCTTGAAATTCAGCAAAGAACAGCTTGGCATAATGAAGCGATGTAATGGTTCTGCTTTTTCTTAGCGTTTGCTGGTGGTTTTGTGTTTTTTGGGGGGGTTTGTTTTGTTTATTTTTGTTGCTTGGGTTTTTTTTAATTGGCAGAAGAGGAAAGTAATTTTAAGTAAAAATTTACAGAAATGTAAAGTACATAGGAAAGCTGGAGGTCTGTAGATAATGCTTTATGAGCTAGAGAAGAATTAGTTCTTTGAATCAAAAGCTTTTCTTCTCTCTTTTAATCTGAAAGGAACACCATGAAGGGATGATGATTTTAGCATTTATGACCTCTATCATTGCTATTTTCCCAGCAGGCTCTCTGTTCCCTACCTCCCCTTTGATAGGATCAAAATAGTCAAATTATCAGTTTACTTCCAGAAAGTGAAAAAAAAAATAGTCAGCATATTGCAGAAATAATTTCAGAAGTTACAACAGGGAAAATTAGGACTGCCTTTCCTGGATAACAAACATTAACTGTAAGTAACACACATGGCATTGTCATTTGCTTGACACATTTCAGTAAGTCATATTCCGTACTGTATCACTTCACTGGATATGAATTGTTCTGTGTGACGTTTTCAGTACAGAGCGACTGTTACAGTCTATTTGGGGAAAAATAATTTGAAATCATGCCATTTCTAAGAATAATGTTGGGAGAAATAAGGGAAAAGTGACGGAGGGACTATCAAATTATTTTGTCACACATATCAGAAGATTTTATATTTTTCTAAGTTAGATGAGAAAGCAAGTGATTGGAAGCACAGAAAAAATAGTGGGTAGGAGCAGTAAAATTCATAGTAATAAGTAGAATTAGCAGAGTTGGATGATATCAGCAGGAGAGGAAGATAACTGGGCACTTACTGGTAAGGAGTAAGGGATTAATTAGCGTTTCCTATTGGGCTGCCAGTCAGATATTGAGTCTTACCTTTCCTTTCAAGGCCAGCATGTAACTATAAACTCTAGTGCTTACATTGATCACTGTGGATCTCTACTGTGCTATGAGAAGACATGCCGAATGCTCAGCAGAGTCATAGTAATAATGAAAATTTGTGTTTATTTTGACTTAGAAGTGTCAGATAAGGTATAATATCAGAGTTTCTAGTCAGATTTTTTTAATTTAGTGTTCCCCAAATTCATCCATCCTGCTAATCTAGAGGAATTATTTCACTAACCAGTCAAGATTGGGGATAAAAATGTTTACTTCAAAAGAATTTGGTGAAGCAAATAATCAAGTCCAACAGCAAATGTCATTAGTAAAAGTTCTAGGCTTTTCCTAGTTCCTCTCTATTACATTGCAAGAGCTGTGCAACAGATGAAACAAAAAAATGCAAAAAAAATGATGTGAGTCACTGCTTGAGGTGAAAAAGTTGGCAAAGCAATTCTCAAAGGGATAAATTTTGAAATGTTGTTTAGGCGTCTGTGATGTATTTTTTTCACCACAAGTTTCACTAGGATTATTATCTCATGGTTTTATTGGGTCTATGCACCAGCCATGAATATAAAGGATGTTTTTTCTTCAGCTCAGGGTACAGCATCAGAAGCCAAATATAATGTTTGCCTTTTTCATTGACTATAATTGAGAAGACTACTTTTTCTAGACAAAACTTCTTGAGTTCAAAAATTACGACTTCAGGAGAAAATGATGGACTTTCTGTCATTATTTTAATCTGTTGGAAACGAAAACCTACTCAGTAACTAAACCCCATTCTTCCTTTTTTGCATTTTATGCTTTTTCTGGAGGAAAAAAATAAAATAAAATCCACTTCCCTGCCTGTGCTCAGCTGCCTTTCCTCCTTTCCTGCCTGGGGGGTGACGGTGCTCCGGAAGAAAATGGTGGTCATAAGGCCGAAGGAATGCGCACCAGTAACCTGACACTGGAGACAGATGTGCTCAAGGAAAGGAAATGGGGGGTGTCTCAGACTAGGCTAAATTTCGACTTTTTTTTCTTTTTTTTTCCTGTTTGAGAGGTTTTCCCTGTGCATTGCGGAGATGCACAACCTAGAAAGTACATTTGCTTTGTTTTTAGACTGGGAAGAACGTTTGCTGCATCCGTGGCAGCATCTCCAGAGTCTTACTGCAGTCAGTAATAGTAATGAAAAGGGAAAACATTCTCTGGTAGACTTCAGTCTGTCTTACTGCTGTAACCCGACAATCTGTAGAGCTGATTTCATTTAATACAATGAAAGTAATACCAGCCACACACCCGAATAATCATAAAGTTTCTGCTAAGCAAATGATGATTTCATCGGTTACCTACAGAACTGTATTGATGGATTTTCCTTTTTACTTGAAGGAAAACATGTTTACATGGACTTGAAGGTGCACTTAGTTTTCAGTTGTTTTCTATCCCTAACAAGTAAACTTGATTCTAAGATTCATCCAGGATTTTTTTTTTTTTTTTAAATAGGAAAAGTGCCTGTGATCCCCACCAGCGTGACCACATGTTCCATTTCAGGCAACCCATTCAGGGTCAGATTTTTCTCTGGCACCGGTCGTAATTTCAGAGCTTTTTTAATTGAAGAGACATTTATGTTGTTTTGAATTAATGATGTTCAAGACAGAAAAAAAATTGCAATGCTTGCAAAGCACAAGATTCTGTAATTTTTGTTTGCTGGTTAACTTTCAAATGTGTAACCGCCTTGCATATCTAGACCCTTTGTGCCCTAGGTTTCAGCAGGGAAAGTCTCTAAAAAGTGTATTTTTCATGTTAAAATGAAAACTCTCATAAGTGATCCTACAAATAAGGCAAACAAGGTTACCTTTCTGCTACAGCATCTAACGTATGTGTTTAGGAAGGAAAGGTGCTTACTGCAGTATTTAACATACATGTTACTGTTTATATTTGCTGGGGAAAGTTCAGTAAAGAAACACAGATATATTTTTGTCCTAAGCTCTAAGTTTTAGAGCTTCATATGTGGTTGGAAAATTATTGTTATCTACCCACGTAGTTGTACAAATGTCAGTAAGTTTTTCCAGGTAGAAGCATTTAATTTCCTGAAGATCGTTTTCTACATAACTGATCTTCTGTTTTGGATCTGGACAGCCTCTAGGCACCACAAAATTTTAAAGCAGGAAATGCTAGGACGTGCTTGGCAAATTTCTATAGAGAGTGGATGAGTAATTACTTGAGAGAGAATTCCAAATGACCCTCCAGCTCTTTGCATATTTATAATTCTGACTTTGGGTAGTAAATTTGGGTAGCAGTTTCAGTAGTTTTGTTTTTTTTTTATGTTGCTTGCAGTTTATCATTGGGGATATGGGGTCGCGTGAAGCAACTCTGCAGGAAGAGCAAACTCAGGTGCCCGTAAGGGGATCTAGTGGGATGTTTTAATATTCCAGATAGTTGTCACCATTAATATTAACCCTCTGCAAGCCTGGTCACCAACTTGCAACAAAGTGGAATGTGCAATTTGTGTATGGGTCTTCCTATCAGGGTTTAGACTTTTCTAGTACAGGCTTTTGAGCTTTGCCTTCTGGCAGAAAGATTGCAGCTCTTCCTTTCTCTTCGTCAATGGTTAGGCTGTGGTACAGCTTTTCATTTTTTCCTATCTGAATTATTTCTTTATCTGCTGTGGTGAGGAAGGTCAGCCTTGCTGTTGCCAACACGACTGGTGAGAGGTGCAAAAGCAGAGAAGGAATGTATGATTTTTTTTCACTTTTTCTGACCTTCAGGCAAGCTGAAAAGCAGGAATTGCAAACTTACATTCAAATAAAGGATATCGACGCATGGAAAAGAACAAAGGCAAGAAAGTCAAGATTTTATTTAGGAAAATATTGGATTTCTTATTGAATTCCTACATTGTTTATCCCTTGACTGCTGTGTGGGAAAGGCCAATGTTTTCTGGTTGCATATTAAATAGTTTTGTTTATTGGAAAGTTTTGCAGTGCTTACTCTCAATTAGGGTATAGCACCTACATAATAACTAGCCCCGAGTGTTTTATTAGCTGTTCCAGATATTGTATACTTCTAACTAATAACAGATTTTCAAAGGGACAAGATTTATGTTGTAGACTTGTGAAACCTGCCTATACCAGCATCTTTTTTTAATTACATACACTGGATAATTCAGTTACTGTGCAGTGGGAACAAAGTCCATCCCCCTGAAAAGACTCCTCTGAAGATGCTGTCAATGCCTTAGCTGCTGCACTTGCACAGACAACTGCTCTGATCAGTGCTTGCTGTGGATCTTGTACACTGGTGACCCTACTGCTTCTCCCACTGTTGAAGCTGCACTGATGGGAAACGTGCGAAATTTTGAGGAAAAAAGCCTACTACAAGACAGAGCACTGTAACCTGTCACCCCCTTCTAATCCCATAAAGTGATTACTGACTGTACAACACCTATAGTTACACCAAATAAGGTCCAGTCGTTTGTTTTTGTTGGGTTTTTGGTTTTCTTTTAATGGAAGAGGATTATCTCTATCAATGGAAAGACCAAAGACTAAATTACAAGGGATGATGTAGTGGAAAGTTTTGCAGTGCCTGGCATTAGGTACAGGGTACAGTGAAAGAATATCCTTTAGAAGCTGAAGCAGCTGTGCAGCTAGCCCAGCGTTGTTCGGGGTTTTACTTTGCTAGTTTTGAAAGGTGACAATGATTTGCACTGGTTTTGCTTCTGCAATATGTGCATGTGTTAAATAACAATAATCTCTAATGTGACTAAAAGACACAAAGCAAAGTTTATTTTACAAGTTTCGAAAGATGACAACAATTTGCACTGGTTTTGCTTCTGCAATATATATATGTTTTAAATAATAATCATCCCTAATGTGAATAAAAGGCACAAAGGAAAGCTCAAAGTAAATTGAGTTGATCTCGGTGTTCATCACAAGGATCTTCTCGTTAAGCCTTCGAAGAAGATATTGAGGCTCCAGGCTCATCAAAGTTTTGTAACGGATACTGTATTCACTCAAAAATAGATGAACCCAGGAAACAAAACAGCAGCCAAAACCACTAGCCCTCAGATAAAATATGTGCTTTGTGGAAGAGAGGTTACATTAGGTTACGTGCGTAACTGAACCTAATGTCAGGAAGTGCAGTTCGTGAGGAGTGTTGCATCACAGCTTTAGAAGCTCTCAGTTGAATTTGGCAGTGTTTTCGTTTGCTTTTGGGGCTAGTAAATATTTTCAGCTTGAAAATTTCTACTCAATAGTCACAAGAATCTCTTACCAGAGACCCTGAGGAACTTTCGTTTTGATATGTGCTATTTTATAAAGTTTATTTTGCAAAAGGAGATGTGGTCCTTGCTCCTTTCAGCTTATTCCCGATTGCTGTGTTTGAATCCTTTAAAACCAGAAAGATAATGTTATTGATACAGAGGTGAAGATGCTAATGTACATAAACATATTTAGAGCATAAAGGAGTAATTAGTGGTTTTGTCAAATTTCTTAACTATGTAAGTTTAAAGAATCTTTATTTTAGCTTTGTGGGCAGATGCTGCACAGCTTAAATTCAAGTTGTGTTGCTCGGTTGCGGTAGATTGTGTAAAACAATGATCGTGATTTGTTTTCAGTGGTTATACACGTAATGTTTTCTCAGAAAAAATAAACTTGATTGAAATGCTGTTTGTATTGCTCATGAAAACAGCTATGTATTGTTTAAAGGTTTTCAAGACGAGCTCTCTGTTGAAAAGAAGTTGAAATTTAAAGTAATTGTAGAAGTACATATCACTGAGGGTTGACTTTTGGTGTGATTTTGAAAACTGGCCATCACATTTGGATGCTATTGTGCCTACGTATGCAAACTAAAGCTACTTTTTGCCTTTTTTGTGTTTTGGTGTGTTTTTTTTAAATGAGACACTAAGGTGAGTTGGGGATAGCTGGCAGTGAGCTCACAGCATATACTTGGAGACAAAGTGATTTTTACCTTTGCAATTAAAATAATAAATTTACTTTATTGGCTTTAAGTTTTCCAGCATGATACATGCAGGATGGAAAAATCCCAGCATGAACGTCGCCCCTCAAGTATATATTGTGGTGCTGTTAGGTATTAAAACACAGTTTTCCGTTTCCACAGTGAGCAAATTAAATGTAGAAATCGGAAAGCTTCCTCTGGCCAGCCTCTAGCCCTTCCGAGTGCAGAAGGCGTGAGGTAGCTGTGCAGTGTCCCGGCTGCCAGAGCTGCCTGGGGCAGCTTTAACCCCTGCATTACTTAGGTTTAGGTTAAACTGTCTTTAAAAGCCTCCAGGGAGCTGTCGTGACAACAGGCAGGGATTAATGAGATGCAGGAGTCCAGGCTTGTTTCTGTCAAGGAGGTTGAGTGGTCAGTGAAGTGGCAGAGGCAACTATCAGTAGTTCTGCCATTTCTGCGCTGTGTGAGTCTCCAGGTATCTCACGGGGCTTTGGAACCCTTTGCCTCTCCCCCTTGCCCACCCTGTGCTGTCCATAAGTGGTCTGTAGCAAAGGTCCACTATGAAATCACACACCATCATCTTTGCAAAGTTGTCTTTTCACGATTTTTGAGCTTGGATTCAATGTGACTGTAATTATTTGCAGTAGTTTTGTTTCCCTGGTATAGCTTTTACAATGTTCTGGGTATAGATGGCACTTACAGACTTACTCCTTCTCTACAGTAGATTTTGGTGATGTCTAATGTTGAAAACCTGGGGAGGTCTCAGCACTACACTGTCACGTGTTTTGGGGCTACTGCAGAGGTTCAGGTCTTCCAGTCTTCATCTTCATTGATGGAGTCTTGGAGACACTGGGCTTTCTTTGTGTGTGCTGCACTGCCCTTGGCTTCCAAGTTGCTTGGAGAGAAGGTGGCCAGAGATGCGGGCCACCACTCTCCAGGCATTTCTTGCAGCCTCTTTCTAGTTGTCTTCACTCTCAGGAATGGTCAGGATGGAGAATACCAGCTGGATGAATTGGTTTTGTGCCAGTAACATCTTGCTTCAGTTGTCTTTCCTGAGGAGCCCTTTGGTTTCCCAGCTGTTGTATTATGGTTGTATAGTTTTTGTAAGTTGTGTAAAGGGTACTGTAGCCTGAAGATTTGGAGCAACTGATAACAAGTTATAAGGTCCACAGCTTGTTCTGGCAGATGGAAAATACATTGTGAACTGCAGCTTTGACAACTTGCAGGTGGTATCTCAACTGGAAATCCCTATGAAGAATGAATTTATAGAATAAGCATTGGAGTTTTTTTCACAAGACTCTGTTATCACTGCGGTGATTTACCCATACCAGGTTTAGACGTGCTAGCTATGGTTACATGATCAGCGTAATAGCTGTGCTCCTGAGTATTTGCTTATGTCCTCTGATGTGTTTACAACCTGTTTAGGGCCATGCTGTCATGGTGACAGGGGTAGCCTTCCTGAGCTAACCGATTTAAGGCCATCATTGAATTGGTACTAATTTCATCCTGATCAACCAGCATTAAATGCTGTGTACTCAGCTAAATAAATTATATGAGGGGGTAGACAATAATATATTAATGTAAGTGCATTCTACTTGAAGGCTACCAGCTACAGCTTTTATTCTTTTTGTTTATTGTCTGTCTCTGGTATGTAGCAGTATAAATAGACCATGAGCTCTTCTTCTATGATAATTCATATGCTTTTCTATACCACCAGCAGGTTTTCATGACTTTAAAAACTTGCAGTAATAGGCATATGAAAACTTTCAGAATTCAAACTGAAATTGATAGCAGTCATCTTCGGTAGGCATCAACAAACTTGCTATTCCTTGTCCCATTTTTCAAAGGATTAACATGTATTTACTCAGTCCTTTTATTTGAATCTCAGTAGCAAGCTGAGCTCACAGCTTTATTGATAAAGAGAATACTGCATAATTTTCTCAGTTTGTGTCGGTAGTAATTGAATTGTTAATGTGTTTTTTTTAATGTTTTTAAAATAATTTAAAAAGTATTTTTTCCTCTGTTTTTTCCAAGAAAACCTGAGAAGAACCCAAATAGAAAATTGAGGTTTATTACACTCTGAATTAAGCTTAAATGACTTATAGTCTTATATTTATAGATCTGTGACTATACTTTTTATGTAGAATTTTTACAGAGACCTTAAATAGAACTTAGTGATTTACAGCTACCTGGTTGAAATACATTATTTTCAGGGTTTGTTGCTTTTGTTACACATTAACTAACAGTGTGCTGACAGCTAAGTAAATGTTTGGCAACTGATCAGAAACTCTAAATGAGGTCATAACATACAGAGAGGTCCTGAGAGCTTACAATTTCTGTTTGGCTCAATGAATATTGCAGCTACTAACCATCCTTCACAGCTTGTAGGCTCCGGTCCAACGGTGCGCTGGAGCATGTACAAGTCTTAAAGCCAATAAGTAAGTCCATCAGCTTCACTAAGGCCTCCAGTCTGCTTAAAATTATGTACAGGAATGAGTACTTCGCTAGGCCAAGGTGTCATGGAATAAGTAAATGTTGTTGGGAGGGTTTCAGTACAAGGTGAAAGACCTGAGAACATCTTTGTCCAGCGTGCTAAGTTGATCATTAATGTATGTGAGCAGCAACTAGTGTTCTCTAAAAAAAGTGTTGTTTTCTATTTGATTGCAGCTTGTGAGATCATAGCTACATACAATGTACTCTTGTTTTATCCTTGCATAGAAATTATCATTATAGTTCATGTGATGCATGCAGAACCATGAAAGTAATGATTTTAGGCTAATAGGTATGTTTCTTATTATGTCAGGCTTAACTGAAAGCCAGATATTCACTCACCCCAGCCCAGTATTTCAGAGGGAATAGTTTGTTCACTTCACGTCATCTCTAGTAGTTTTAATATAATTTGGATTGATGGATTGACTGCATTGCAGAGGCTGCTAACTGGAATGGCACAGTAGGTAGAAATGCATAAAAGAAAAGTGTTACATTTTTTAATGAGGTAATTTATAGGAAAAATATCTTCTGATGTATTTCATTGTAAATAGGGGAAAAGAGCTCAAAGTCTTTGCGCTGGAAAACTGATGACCAACTCTTAATATAGAGCAAAACTAACAGAAATGAAAATGTGAGTTATTTGGACGTTTGTATGAGGTCCCTCACCTAGCGAGTGGTAGGGACTGCTAAGAAATACTGGTATGAAACACAGAAAAGGAAAAGTATTTTTGTGAATTTTTTGTTGAAATACTATCAGTTTATTCAGAGTTTCATTATCTCTTCTGTTATCAAACAGGAAATCCTGTCTTTGCTTTACTGCCTCTGAAAGTTAGTCTTATCAACCAACCATTCTTTGCATTTGGCTCCCCAAAGTTTCTTCCACTTCTAGTATCTCACAGAGTGATTAGCTCTGAAAGAAGCAGGTGGAGCCAGCCTGTGGTTAGCACTCCTACACACTGCCCGATATTTTGTGCGAAGACAGGAAAGATTAATCTTGACTCGCTGAGGCTCATAAAAAAAGTGTCCTGTTTTCAATTTGTTTAGGATTCCACTTACAGAAAATATCTTGAACTGGAATTACTTTAGGAATGTGTTTTGGTTTTGTATTGGTTTTGGGGTTATTGGTGTGGGTTTGGTTTTGGGTTTGTTTTTTTTTTGTGAAGAAAAAAATAATTGTCTTCAACGTAGGGTACTTTTAAAATAGATTTTCTTAAAACTCAGGTTTTATGTTTTGATGAATAACATCCAGAATAGCTTACAAACAGAAAAAAAAACAACTTAGGAAAATTTCTGTTGGCTTAAAAAGTGCTTTTTCCCCAACAAAATAATTTAAAAGAAAAACCCCAGCGTCCTTTATCTATAACTAATTTCTCCCAGGTTCAGCGTGCAGATATAATCCCATACTGATTACCAGCTGTGACGTAGTGCAGATTTTGAGGATGAAGATGAATCTAAATCTTCATAATAATTTAGTTGGTGTTTTAAATAGTTAATGTTCATATTTTTTAGTTGCTTGCAGCTCCCTTATTCAGATAGAAAGGCCAACAGAAACTGAAAATCAAATATGAGACAGATCATATATTCATTACCTGAGGGAATGTGTAGAAACTTTTGCAGAACTGTGGTTTTTTAAAATAAATGCATATTTTATTTTATACTTGTAAATTAAAAGAATCTTACTTCTGTAACACGACATAGTAGCTCACCCATTAACTTGGCATCTAAGATCCGACCTGTTAGAGTTTTCAAGTTCTTGCAGCAAAGAAGCTAATTCTTTTCTTGTGGTTTTTGTTTGTTTGGTTGGTTGGTTTGGTTTGGTTTTTTCTCCTGATGTTCTCCTTGTCTAACCATAAGCCCAATGGATATATTCATATAATGTAATAACTTTGCTTCTGCTTTAATTTATCCTGTAGATGTCTCCAGGTGATGAAAGGAGACCTTTTGAAAATTGCGGGCTCCTTTCTTTTTTTGTTAAGCAATGGAAAGCACGCCCCAGCGCTGACAGAGGCTGCTTTTGTCTTGTTGACATGTACATATAATTTATACAGCCTTATAAATCTTGGCTTTATGTGACTATGTGTCTTACAAATGAGATGAAGAGTGTCCCTTTCGGAATGGATTTGTTAATGCTGAGAAAGAGTGATACTGTCTCCCGCTAACCTTTTGACCACCCTTTAGTAAAACAGCATGGTTTGGTGCTAATGGATTAATTGCATGTATAGCAAACATCTTAATTTTCAAAGTCAGTGCAAGCTGACACCTGTATTGTCCTGTATTAAAAATAGGATGGTGTTTCAGAGAAAAGAAATAGGGAAGACTGTGTTTATAAGGACTTATAAAGAATGTGTTTATAAAGGCTTATGCAGACTGTGTTTAACAGGGTAAATGTTGAAAAGCCTTGGCTGTGTTTCTATCTGTTATAGTAGTTATAGACAATTATTGATATAGTAGATATTAGACAATTACATCCCTTCTAAAAAGATTTAGGAGCTTTTTAGAAACACTTCCATTTCTTTGTATATTTTCAGGTTTGTGTAAAGGGTAGCTTCAATCTCTAATACTTTGTAGCTATTCTTCTCCAAACCAGGTAGAGTCTTTGAATTTTATTTTATCCAGATCAATTTAACGATCATCCTGTATGGAGAAAAAGGCTAACATCCAAATCAAAATGTACTTTTTCTCTATTTTTGTGAAGAACTAAAAGGACCACGGTGTCCACTTGTTTTAGCATTACACAGTCACATCTTTGTCCAGAATTAGCTTTGTCTAAAAGTGGGGGATCCCAGCATTGCACACTGAGGAGAGCGGCCCAATTTATCAAAGGTGAATGTTTCAATTCAAAGCACGTAAACTTATTTCTTGTTCAAACAGTTTTAACATTAGTATGCTAAATTGCCCTTTGAACATCTAGCCACTAACAAACATAGTAAAAGACCTTTCCAACGTTTTTTAGTGGATTATCCAAAAAACTGCCAGATGTGAGCTACGCCAAAAAAAAAAAAAGTAAATGTGGGCATTTGATATTCCTGTGTAATGGAAAGTTAGGGAGAAATAAAAACATTAAAGGAGATCTAACAAAACATGAAAAAGCAGCGAGTCTTTTATTAAGGAAAAAAACCCCAAAACCTAATGAAGTAGTTAAATCCTAATTTTCATTAAGATCCATTGACAAAGGGAGACCTTTGATATCTTCTCAATTACTTTCAAAAAATGTTTGCTACAATACTGCTTCAGTTTGTTTTAATTGTTCACACACAACTGGAGAATGTGTTAATTTGCTATGATCCTTGTTTATACACAGGACTTGTGCTGCCTTAATTTATTTAGATTCTCTTGTAAATTGGCACTACTACTTTTCATTACGATGACAGATAATGTAATGTTTTCTCATAATGTCTTAATGCCATTTGGCTACTAATTTATGCAATTCCATGTATTTTGTGTGTCGTTAGGCTTTGATTTTGTCATAGTTGCTGGTCCTTGGCTGTACAAATTCAGAAATTTTCTTTTTTAGAATATGTAACAAATTTTGTAACAACTGCACCTCCTAATATAGCAGTGGTCCATCTAGTCTCATGTTCATCAGAAGTTTATCCTAGTTCTGGAAGACCAGTAAGAAATGGGAAGGAAGTGATTGATTAGTATGAGTTGTATTGGCACCGCAGCGCCTCGGCAGCCTGGACAAGGATCACTTACTGCCTGTTGCTGTAGGAACCGTAAAAAACCAAAGCTGAAGCCCACCAAAAGCCCTCAGTATATTCATAGTGTTATCATGGCTGTGGATGGTATAAGGCAAGACTTGCAGGGAAAAGGATGTCTCATTAGATTAATCCATTCTCTGAGAAAAGCAGATGAGTTTTCAGGCACACAAGCCCTACTTTAGGTCTGAGATAGAAACCAAAATGTTATATATTAGGAATGTAGTAGAAGTATTGGTTTTATAGCATGTTGTGGTTCCCCCATATGTTTTACCATCACCCAATAGTTTTGCATTTTATTCTCTGCCCCACAAGAACTAACCATCTTAAACTCTCCCTGCTTACTAATACAACTTTTTTGTTTCCTTGGATTATCTAATTTATTAACATAATTACTGTAACCTTAAAGCAAATTGTTCTCAACCTGTGGCTTCTATTTCAAACTTGTCCTAAAGCTTTTCTTTTTCTCCCACTTAGATCTATCAGCCTAATGAAAGATATCATTGTTTCCAAAATCCTGATCTTTTCTAATATGTGTAAGAAACAGTAGAGGGAAGAGACCAACAATAAAATAATATGAGTAAATTTAAAAGGCAGTGACCAGCAGTCTATTTATTCTGATGATTTTCTGCCTCCTCAATCGGTTTTGGATGAAAAAATGCAGTAAAACTATATTTTTGTGTTTTGCCAATGACAGTTGGTTCTAAACAGTATGAGTTATGACTCCCAAGACTCAAACTGTTTGGCATTTTCTAAATCAAAAAGAAACAAAAACTTGGTTATCATTAGTTTTTGTGTACATTTAAAAAATACAGTGCCTGAATACATTCGATGCCCACCCAGGGCATATTTGCTCTGATGTGATAAAACCTCATTCAGAATATGAGCTCATGGTGAGGTCAGAATTCCTAATGATACTGGCAGCCTAGTATGTCTTCAGCTTAGGCTTGTATTACTGAGTATTGAAATGTGGCTCCTAACTCTTCTACTCAGGTGTGCTGCTCATCTCTAAGTAAATGACGGGCAGCTGTAAGGACCAGCGAGGCTAGATGCAGACAAGGCTGCCCAGGTTGGTCCTTCATGCAGTTCCTCAGGTGCTGCTTACGCCTTGAGCTACTGGGCTAGAAGTGCCCTCAGGAAAAGAGGTAAGGGAGTTCAAGCTTCCCTGGCTTCCAGATGACCATTGAATCCTCTCTTGAATAGATAAGGTCTCTTCCTAATCTACCATGTCTCGTTTTACTGTTTTTCACAAGGTGCTCTCAGCTGCCTCCTTCATTTTCTCAGGAGCTGTCTTTTTCACTTGCTCTTTCTAAACAGCTCCCTGACAGCACTGTTACAGCTAGTGCAGACTCTCCTTTTTCCTCTGCCTATTATAGGGCAGCACTCAGTGGCTTGTACCCTGAAAGCAGTACAGCTTGGGCTACATAGGCTCTGCTTTCACGCTAACAAACCTTTCCACTCAGCCATGCTAATGTGACCTCACTACTTGTAGTTCCAGAGCTTGCTTGATCAGACCTGGGTTGGATACTTCTGCATGTGCTCCACAGGGCAGGGCAAGTGTGCTTTTACCTGGAGAGATCATATTCTAGCCTTTTCTCAGCTGCCGTCCCTTACACCTGTCTACTCCAGAACGTCATACGAAGAGCATTGCTTGCCTTCTAACATGGCTGTGGTTTTTATCAGTAGAGAAGTATTTTCTGTTGGGATTACGGTTTATCTATTCTCTAGTGTAGCTATTTTGATAAAAAGTGTCATCATCAATCAAAATAAAATATAGCAGTAAAGTTGAGGCATTAGTAAACTTTAGCAGCATCTGCTGAACAGCTTTCTAAACCATTCTTGCAAGGTGGTTTCTAAGTACTAGAGATATTCACAGTTATGGGAAAAACTATTACATAAATCAGCCCTGTAATTGTCATCTATGCCAATACGTGAAATGCTTTCTCCAAAACTGTTTTTCAAAAAGAGCAGGAATTCGTGGCTGTGTTATGAACTGTTCTATGTGTGATTCATTGGATACTTTAAATTTCAGATTTTCTTTTTCCATCTAAGTGTCTTGTTTGATGATGGTAAGCAGAAAAATGGGGGGGGAAAAAGTGAGAATGGACTGTCTTTATAGTTGTCTAGATTTTAAGTTACCCGGACTAGAATACATACACTTCTGCATTCTTGTCTCTTCTGTATTTTGTGTGATTGGAGAGGTGCCTGAAGTGTTCTGGATGCTGTTATTTGTGCTCTGCACAACTGGAAAGTATTGGAGAACACTTAATATAGAGACATGAGTCTGTTGGTCAGTACAAAAGTGGGATGGAAGCTTGCCATTGTAGGAATGGATATAAAATCTGCATTTCTCGAATCAAGTAGTTTTGAAGCTTTTCATATATGCTTGAGGAGTCAAAGAATACTTATCAGTGGCCCATGAAAGAAAAGCAATTCTAATGTCAGTCTGAAAAACATTATACATGAGTATAATGATTGGAATATTTTAAGGAGATGAAAAATGTTGAACCACACAGCTTTAGGCTACGTCAGAGCTTCAGCGTGCTGTGAGTAGAATGATGCTGCAGTGTCTTCCTGAGAGTATCACCATCTGGAAACGGTGGTTCAGAGGTCTCTTAACATCTTAGGTTAAGTCTAAGCTTTGGAACTTCTCTGAAGGGAGGATTGGCATTTCAGAATAAGCTGTGCTCATGTGTTCTGGAATAACTGGACATAACAACAGTTACAGTCTAGCAGTGATCACCTTTACACAGAAAGCTCATTTTTTCAGCTTGCAGTGTGCAAACAAGTGAGAAGATGTTGGGAATGCTAAAAAACAAAGGACAGAAACAGCAGATGAACTGTGCCAGGATCCTTCGGGAAGGGGAAGCACTTTGGTAGGACTTAGCTGTAAGGCCATGTTGTCATAGCACCCAGTTATTGCTGGAGACAACTGATAACCACTGGCCATCTCTGAGGAAATGGAGGTAAAACGTGCAGAACCACAGTGCGCCACAGAAGGTGCTGTTAAGGCTGGCTTGAGGTAGAACAAACCAGTTTTCTTTTCAGTAATTTTACTTTTCTGTCAAGTCTCTTCTGACAGCACACTCTGAAGTTAATGGTATGTTTTTCGTACAGTGTCCGCTTCTGGCAGTGATAAGACCTGATATTTGTAGTTAGTACGAAGGGACGGTATGCAGAGAGGCTCCTGCTTACACTTATTGCTGTAACAACTAAGATCAGCCAGCTTTATTATTTGTCCCGTTGGAGGGTTGGAAGCAGAAAAGTGTAGCGGCATTGCACCTGTGGGGAGGAGCGGACAGGACAGGTGATCCAAAACTGGCCAACAGGGTATTCCATCCCATCTGCATCATCCTCAGTATAAAAGCTGAGGGATCAAGGGTTCTGCAAGTACTGATCTGGCTTCCTTCACAAGGTTTTGGCCAGTCCTAGTTCCCTTCAGTGGCAAAGTTAAGGACCATTGTCAAATATGTGATACAGGCTCTCGGGGAAGACCTGTTAAGGTCCATGCACCTCCCTGGTGGTCACCGTTGGAGTTAGTAATGCTACGAAGAAAGGGAAGAGAGTTCTGTGAAGAGAAACAGCGAGAGAGGAGCCTAAACTGAAAAAGTTTTACCACAGGTTATGTGAACCTTAAACACTTTCTGAGGAAAGAGGGGGCTATTCAGTATAACTATTATCTACAGTCAATTCAGCTAAGCAAATACATACCAACACTTAGGCAGTGGGACCACCTGTCACCAAAACACCAGAAGCCACCTCCTTGAAATAATACTGCTTTTTAGATATCCACCTGAACAGAAGAAATCCTTGAAAAGCAAACACCACGTGAATATAAATTGCTCACAACAGTAGCGATGGACAACACCTTTCCCTACAACAGGACATTCATAAAGACAATATAAGAAAACTAGTTGAGAAATGACATTTGTATTCCCTCTGCACTTTTTATGTCCTCTCCCACTCATCAAGTCCGTGGGAAATATTTGGGAAGAAGTATAATAAGATAAGAGATGTTATGTATGCAAAAGATAAAGAAATTGTCACTTTGATGAAAGGAGATAACTAAAACACCTATAGACAGGTTTTTGCTAAAAACAGAGGAAAAAAAAAAGATGGACAATGTGGTGAGCATTAAGTAATGAGGGGATGTCGTACTTTCTTCAAGCACTGGGCTTACCGTGTTATGAATGAGTAGCAATGGATGCTGATGTCTACTGTGGCTTTCCCTGAGCATAAGGAGTGTATACATCAATTGGTTTTTAATCAAGAGGGATATCATATCTTTTTCTTTCTTTTTATAGTGATTTTTTTTTCTCTGTTAGAATTTCTTCTTCCGTGTTTTTAGTGTTGCTGAGTTAGTGTTCTTGGACTTGCTGAGCTTGGTTTTGTTCATATGACAAAAAGGGAAGCTATTTTGCTTGATAGTTGTGTTTTCTTCAATGCTGATGATGTCAGTAATAATGACATCAGTGTCAAGGAACTGTTATGCCTGACTGAAACTTATGAAAAGCAAGCCAAAGCAGCATAACATTTTCCCATTGCATGTGTTTACGAGCAACTGTTTAGCTGAGGATGGCAGTACAAAAGCTTTGACTTAAGACTTTTTAAAAAAGCCTAAGAACCTAGAGAGACAGATTAAGAGCCAAACTGGAAAGAAAAAGAAGTCTTAAACATCTGAGATTCATTTAAGAGATGCAATGAAGAGAGGTAGTTCTTGTACTAAACAATTAAAAGAACTCCAATGTAATGGCAGCTACTTTAGTACAGGATCATGAGTAACTATTGATAAAAGGGATAGACAGTTGAGTAAAAAACCATTGTGTCCTAAATCTATTTCTTTCTTGCTTGATTTCCTACATTCTCTTCACTCTGCTTTTTCTTCCTTCCCTAATCTTTCTATCCATAATTCTTTTTATATTTCTCTTTTAGCTTTATCCTTCCTCTTTATCCCTCATTTTTTAAGTCCAGATCTCATCCTTCTTCCAGACTCTGTTCTTCTAGTTTACTCTATTCTTCCTTGTTTTCTTACTGTTTTCTGTAACTCAGTTTGAATGTACCAAGGCCACAGCAGCTACAGTGATAGTAGATTATGCCATCCCCAGTAGTTTAGCTTTGGGGTCTTGAAAGGAGAAATTCAAACAAATATCCAAGTTTGTGCCAGTTTTGACATGTGGCTATGAAGGTATTTGTACTTCATTTAGTGTTCATTCTTTAAACTCATGCGTTATCACTCAAAGATGAGCAGTGTCATAAATGTCAAGAAGGAGGGAAGTTTAAAGAATGTTGGGGAAGAGCCAACTTTTGGAATTTTTGTTTTCAATTTAGGTCAGTCCTTGACTTTTTGCTTTTAAATCTATAACCAAAAAGTGTACAAGCTAAAAAAATGAGCTTAAATCAAATAAATGATAGCTAAAATCTAGTTACTTAAATATCAGCAAATTTTCTTGAAAACCATAAATGAAACAGATGTAATTTATAAGTTTGACACATCTTAATAAATACAGTTGCTGCAACAGCTCCACAACTCATTTTTTTCATATTAAAAAATACATTAATTTACATTCTTTCACCATCCGTTTGGATTTTAAAAGGGAGAGGCAGTGTTATTCTATACTTTTACATCATTCAAGCTATGCAATTGATGTAAACTCAAGGTGCAAAAGGATCTGAATGGTCTTCTGAGGCAGAGGTACAAAACAGAGAAAAAGATGCTGTTAAAATAAGGAATGTTTTGCTGAGTGTGTAAGGATCCTGTAGAATTCAGTCCTGCAGAAAGTTAGTGATTCATAGATGCTATGACTGGGTTTGAGATGGTTAGCTATGAAAACTATGACTACAAACACACCTGACTGAAGACTTCAGGTCTGAAAAGGAGTTTCTGAACATGTGTGCATCATTGGATCAGCAAATTACAAAGTTAATAGCTGTATTCTGAAACAAGTGGTAATGGGTAATTTAAAGAGATGCTTGATGTTCTAGCATGGTAAAAACATGTAGCACGGGAAAATGTGCAACGTCATTCCTCAAGAAGGGATAGTGATTGCACATTGAATGAAATGGTTGTTCCATTCAGAAAATTTATTAGCTCGGATTTTAAATGTTAATCAACCTTGGTTGAGAAGGTGTTTGTGTTGATTATTGACATTAAAATGTGCATTCATTTGAGATCTTTCTTTGGCAATAGTCTTCGTATCAACCAAGGTATGTTGGATTGGAAAATTGCCTTTTCTACTTTATTCTTAGTCTTCAGTAATACAGCAGAAAAGACAATAAAAATGGTTGGTTTTCTCTATTTCCTAGTAGCTGGTCTCCTCTGTTCTTCTCTTGCCAGCTACTGCAAAACAAATGGAAAGTTAAAATGACCGTCCTGTCCCTTGTGTAATTATGTTTTTGTGCTATATTTTAGTCTGTTTTCTAAAAGCTCAATCTGTCAGTTGATAATGAATATACCTGTAGTGTTTCTAAATGAAGCCTGCAATTTTGTTGCAATATGTTTTGCAAGGCTTTCTGTTTTTTCCTGCTATTGAGCTTATTATATGTGGTACGTGCACTGCTAGTTCCATTCTTTTGATTAACAGGGTGTTAAGAAGAAGAGGAGGAAGGAAGAGGAAGAAGGAAGAGGAGAAATAAAGGAGGGAAGAGGATAAGGAGGAAGGAGAAGGAAGAAAGAGAAGAATTACTGGGTACCCAAAAGTACCTGTCCGTATCATAGCCCTTTATTACCTTTGTAAATATGTTTTTCTTACTTACTTGTTCACAAAAATGCTGTGTCATTAACACTGTACTTTCATCTCTTTTGGCCTAGAGCAATAACGTCATAAAATTTACATCTGTATTATTGTCCTTCAGTTCTGCTAATCTTCCTTAACAGGGCTGTAAATAACACCACTCGCATTCCCTTTAAAATAAAAACTAAATGAAAACGAGGGAGGGAAAGTCTGCAAATAACTCCTCCCAAGGCCATGACCTCCTCCATCTTGCAGGACCTGAGCAGGTAGATAAGGAGGTTTCATATGAAAGCGACCATTCTGAGTGACTACATGTTAAATCAACTTGTAGATCAAGCTTTGACAGGTGCTGATAGGAAGGGCTGGCAGAGGCCTCATGGGAACTGTGTGCTACATATCTGTTATTTTCCTGGTTCCCCAAGATATCTGAAGAAAGCAGAAAAGGTGAAAATCTCCCATCTCTATAAGCAGTTCTTCACTCCCCTCTCACTAATGGATCTGCAGCTCTTCTGCAGCATTCCTGCAGCACTGTTCTCAAGCCATAATATTCCACTCCAAATATTCTTTTGCTTGAGAAAAAATGCACTGAGGCATAGAGCCAACAGTTGAAGCACTATGTTTTCGTCAATTATAATTTCAGTTATTACTTTGGGCTTGCATCCAAGTGTAAATTGCTAACACTTTATGCAGTTTCCACATTAATGGATAGTTAAATGGTACATCTAATAAAACAGATAAAACTATTAAAGTGGTAAGGACCTTTCTTTGATGTACAGTTCAAAACTTCCAGTGCTATTTTTTTGTGTTATATTAAAACAATATGACCTTTACTCCAGTCATCGTCCCATTATAGAAATTAGCAAAGACAGATAGAAATAAAGACAATTTCTTACTAACAAACCCTGCCACCCAGAAAATAATGTCTGGTTTTACATGCTCTTTTCAAGTTCATCTGTTTCACCCAATTGAAGAGCTCATACCTTTGCATCTGATAAATTAATTATTTGTAGAGAACTCTTATGAAGAAGATAATGAATAGATTAAAAAAAAATTCGAAAACAAATCACAAGAGTAATGTTAAAGTCTAAATTCATAGTAGTAGCCCAAGAGAAATATGCAAACAGACTTTTAATGTTTCAGCACAGCTGCCTCCAGGCAGTTGAATTCAACTCTTAAGAGTATGCGAAACCAAATAAAGTATCAAATTTTAGGGATGAGTACTTTGGCTGAATTCTAACAAAGCAGGGAAGCATAATAAACTTCAAGTTTTTCTGCAGCTACAGTAACTATGTACATTCATGAAATCGTATGCTGTCCAGCAGCCTGCTGAACTTTATGTTTTTATCACTTTTTGTAAGTGAATATCTCAATCATTCCCATTGACTGTGCTTTACGTCCTCTCATGAAGCAGTATCAGAAAGTGCAAACTAAATTCTAATTATTACTTGAAGAGGAGTACAACAGATGAAGTCCAGCTGCTAATGGGCATTTGGTCTGCAGAAGCTGATATCTGAGTAAGCACTCCTGAAATGCGTGTGATGTGGGTGTTGCATCCTCGACACCAACTGTGGTGCTCTACAAGCTGCCTTCTGTGGGGCTGCGCTACTCCCTCACCCAGGTATAGCCTCAGCATTCTGAGTTAAACCTGTCTTTTTGCAGTCAGTCTGGTTCTCAGGATTTAAGAACAAAAGTTCCCTTCTAGTCCAGAGCACTTCAAGAGTGAGTCTCAGAAATTTAGAAAATAACAAGCCTAGTTGCAGTATAGAAAGGAGTAGGAAAAGCCCAGCAAGGGTGGATTTTTTAATTTACACAGAATAATTATTTTATCTTTGTTAATTATGCCATTTATAAAGCTAGAGGTAATGCCACAGAATGCCAATATGTATGTGTGTTTGTGTGGATTACATGTTGCGTGGGTTCAATACCACTGTACTTTACAACCCCTTGTTAGGAAATGAATGAGAATACGTTCTGAATTCTTTCATTTAAGAAAGGAGGTGAATATTATTTTTTATCACCTTAATATTACCTTTCTTTAGAGTATGTAAACATATAGTCCCATGAATTTACATCTATCAATTACATTTTAATAAATACAAGATTTATGTGTATCATATAAAAGAAAGATAAAGGCTACACTGTGTAGCCAACCCCTCAAAAATTCACCCAGAATAACACATACAGGTTAGTTCTTACCTGCATAGAGAGATGTACTATTTATGTCTAACTTCTTTCTTTTTTTGTGTCTTTTTTTTCTGTGTTGTATGGCAACGTCATCTTTGAAGATGCTGTTGCTGGAATTAATCACTTCTCTATATACCAGAGCACTGGCATCCTGAATTTGTTACATCAAAGGACACTGAATGAGAAGACAAATAATTAAATGACCCGTAACACAGGTAAATGATACTTTTGGGATCAAAGGACTCCCCTATGAATACTGAGTGCTGCTCTGTTCTGCCAGTCATAGAAAGTGTCATTTGCTTGCAATGGCTGTAGTGAGGTAGCTTTTGTCAGTCCTTCAAAGCGAGGGTTTTTCAAACAGGATCTTCCTGTTTGTTTTCCTTGTTTGCTAACTGTTCAGAAAATACTAAGATGAATGTAAGTCTTGGTCAAATATCAATTCATATGACATGGCTACATTAGTACCTGCAGGCCAGGCTTCTGAACCACTTTCAAGTTAAAGAGAAGACAGTCACCAGTAATGTGTTTTGGAAATGGATGGAGATGGCTGACTAAGAATTTTCTGATGCAAGAAAATATTATGCAAAAGGTATTACCTTTAAATCTTACTTTGAACCAAGACCGTTGTGTTTAGTCTCTGCGAGTGAGTTAAACTTAAGATATTTAAATCACGGTCTTCTAGTACAGGAGCACCCGTGTAGAAAGTTATGTAGAACAGCTACTGTAGCTGCAGCTTAGACTGTAAGAGCTTGGTTGCATAGAAATACTGTAATGTGCCCTCCTTAAGTATGTTTTCCTAGGAATCATGGCTGTGTCTGTCAGTGCCTCTGTTCTCTCTCTTCCTCACTTTTTTTGAATATAAAGATCTTATTCAGCTGTCAAGGTTAATACTTTACATATCATTAGCTTTGAACTAGGTTGGATATTTCACTGTGGTGCAAATAAATCATGAAACTAAAAATCTACATGAGTATTAGAAAGTAGCAATAATATCTGTGCTGTGAAGCAGTCATTCTTCATGTTATACCTTCTCTGATTATGATGGATAAGAGCTGCTCTCCTGCAGCGAAATAATTTGAAATATATTTGTGTGAATGATATAATATTTAGAAGAAGAATAAATGAAAGGTATTGTGATTGTCTACAAGTTGATGGCTGGATCACCAGATAGTATAAATCTACATACTGCTATTGAGAGTCAGAGATATTACTAAATGACTCAGTACTAATAATCAAAACTTGAATATGTTGCCTGATAATATAAAAATATTTCCATTCAAAATGAAGCAGAAATTTATAGCTGCAAGATTTTTTGGAAGATTTATTAAATACTGTCTGCTATAGTAAAACCTCATTAAAATTCATGGCTTAGTTCCACATTTTTGGTGAGGTACTTTCCATTGCTTTTTAAAATAACCTTTCTCAACTGGTGGTGCTCTTTCTTTTCTGCTTCTGCTTTGTAATGAGAATAACAGTCAGGAGGAACTACATCTATCAGTCAGTGCAGAAATAGTACGCTTTACAGGTCGATCTAAGGAGCAATAGCCACTAAATCTCAGAATAAGAAAATAATTACTTCGCCTGCACTGTGTCTCTACTCAAAAGGATTGCTTCCTCTTTGGAGTCATTCTTATGGGAGTTTTTTAATAAAAAAAATGAATTAACTTCAGCCCTGAGGATGTGTCCTTTAGGATGAGCCAGTCACTCCCAGAATTACAGTTCCTCTTCCATAACTTGTGCCTTGAGCAGGAATGGGCTTAGTCTAAGTTGTCCCCTAATTGAATTAAACTGTAAAAATCTTCCTGGCTTCGACAGAGCCTGATTTACATTCCAGGAAAGGATCTTTACTTGGATTCTCTACAGCTGAAAAACTTTACCAAATGTGATAGAAGTAATGCTGTTAGTACTGGCAGGAGAAGGAGGATACTCAAGAAGTGCAGAAATTACCTGCAGGAAGGTTTACAACTATTCAGGGTGGAAGATGACGTATTGTCTTCTTACAGAACATAATAAAGCAAAAGTAGAACAATATCTCTGAATTGTAGATAATAATAGAAGAAAGCACAGAATTTTAACCTAGTAAAGTATAAATGCACGTCCCTAGTAAAAGGTCTTCCCCTTTACAGTCTGAGCATGGTTGCTTCCTGTCTCTTAACAGTTAGGCGAGTAATTAGGTGATGATTGTATGACACCTTTAATGTTCTAGTGGCTTTTATAAATAGAAAGCATTAAAATTATTTTTGTTGTGACTGGGCAATAACATCAGGAGTGATTTTACCTCAGTATAGTGGTATCTGCCAGCATATCTGTGAAAGACTCAGCCTTTGCCTTTACAAGGTTAGGTTGATTTGTTATGAAACATTTTTAAAGTAACTTTTTAAATGCAACTCTCGTTTGGATATTCTTATTTCAAAGTAGTTTCTTCACAGGTCAGCTTAAATTTGTTTGCAAACAGATTCTAACTAAGAAAGATCCAAAGTGTATGGTGATCAGAGGATCTCTTCATGTTCAGAGAAATTTGAAGAGAAATTTCTTTGCAGTATTTAACATTAGCTTTTGTGTAGAGAGCCTTCCAGGTAGAATTGAAATTAATCTCTACCTAGTGACAGCTTCTGTTTGGTGACAATTTGCAATAGCGACTTCACGAGTAAGTACTTTTTCACACTTTTACCTCTTTTCATTGTAGGGCGATGTTTTACTCTCTATACCAGAGTTACCTGGTATCCAAACCTGGTATGGTCTCCCCTTCGAAAGTGACATTATACATCTTCTTAAAGCTATGTCTCACTTAGCATGCAAAGTAGGACATAGGCCACTTAAAACACAGCTTGAGAATGTGAACATAGATTTATTTTATTTTTTTTTTAATTTCCATAATTTAATGACATTAAAAAATACTCTTACTGTGATGAGGGGTTGGTCCCCTATATCTTCTATTAGTTAAAAGATTGTAAAGTTCACTTTAATTCTGTTTGGGACGTTTGCAAAAACTTGGACTGTAATTCACAAGTAGGATTGAACGTGTATGCTTGATTTGGGTCTTCCAAGCCACAATTCTGAGTTATGAAGTGCTCTCTTATCTTTGTGTCAATGCTGAATATTTTTTCATGGATATATCCCTACAACCACGAATTGCTGAAAACATGAGAACATTGGATGAAGAACAGTGGTTTTTAATCAAAATAACTGCTCTGTAGATTAAATGCCTTCAAAGCAATAATAAAAAAAAAAATTAAAGACCAAAGAAACTCAGTTTACGAAGAAATACAATTTACTGTGTTTTTAAATAAAAAGTGCTAGAATCTGTATCCTTGTTAAGTTCATTCATCTTAGAACAACTTGTAAACAGCTCAAGAAACCACAAAAGCCTAGTAGAGTGTTTTCTCTCCAAAAACCTTGTTTACACAGAGATTTTCCACTAAATATATTTATATTTAACACCTCATGATGAACAAAAATATTTCTTCTGTTATATATTCTTTCCTTACTGAAGTACTATTTGGTGAAAGAAATTATTAAAATAGTGGACTGTTAAAACCTCATTCATCTCTGCTGTGGGTGGTTTATTCACAACCTTATATGAGTTCTCTGAACAAGTATTTGAAAAAATAATTTGATATTTAAGCAAGGCAGGAAGTATTTGCAGCAAACATTCTATATTTTGCTAATTTTAAAATTTTACTAATTTTTAAACTTCCCATTTTGTTTTATTTCACTTCTTCAACAGTGTTTTCTATACCAGTAACTTTTAATGAGATTTTGGAAGCTTAAAAAATAAAACAAAAAAAAAAAGATACAACTGAACTTGTCTTAACAATAGTGTATATACTGGGAGAAACAGTTTGCAGGATTTTCTACTGCCAAGCCATTTAAAACAGTGTAAGACTTTTTTTTTTTTTCAATTGAGAAAACATGCTAGAATAAAATGAAGCGTTTTATTACTTAGTCTGTTAATTAAGATACAGAAAGATTTTATAATACAAAACTCTAAGAGCCACTTCTCTTGAGAGGCAATGACTCCCAATGAGGTCTTGCACATACCACAGACATTTCCCTGTGCACGACCAAACCGGACTCTGACTTCTGAATGATGGTTTTCTTCCAGTTCAGAGTTAAAAAGGTACCGACTACTGAGAGGCTTTTGTCTTCCCCAGAAGCAGGATGTGACCGATCACTTTTTAACTCAGTGAGAAGAGAGAATCTGGATGCAGCTGGCTGGGAGACACCGTCTCCCAGGTCCTGCAACCTTCCTGCTCTGCACTGAGTAGCTTTCCTTTGCGGGTTTCTGAACCAGGCTGCAGGAACACAGTGGGAAGCTCTTCCGCGTGAGGCACCAGTTCCCACTGAGGTCCTGCAAGCAAAGCAGCACGTTGCCTAAAGGTGTTGCTATTTTCTGCTTATTATAAAAAGAGTGGGATAATGTGTTTTATTGTAGGAGGATGTGACAAGTGCTAAACTGGATAAATGTTCCTGGAGTTGCCTACCCTTACCAAAAAGCAATTGTAATTTAGATATCAGTTTTCATAGTGAATTGATTTGTTTTGGGAAAACCATTTTTGTGCCAAGCACAAGCTGTATAGGTATCAGACCTTGGGCTGACAAATAATGTCTTGACAAAATACGATATTATCCCTCCAGCAAGCGGCTCTAGCATTTATTTGGTCATGGATTAATATGCAGCCTGATTCATTTTTAAATTAATGGTTAATAAAATTTTTTGGGGGGAGGTTAGCAGTTTAATCTAAACGTATGGTCTAGAAGAAGAGACTGAATTTAATTTCTTAAAGATTAAATAGATTGGGATTCCTAGAGGTCTGCCTTTTTGTCCCTCCCACTGTTTCATGATCCCTACTGGGGGGAGGACAAGTAAGGGAGTAAGAAAACATCAGGAAATGTATCTAGTGATGAAGAGAAACCAGTGTGGCAGTGGCACTGGAGAAGATAGGGAAGTCAGCGAGCACTGAGACTTGGAGCTCTCTGCTATAGATAGGGAAAACATTGCAAACTGATGGACTTGCATACTTGGCAGAGCATCTTAGGAGGAGGACAGGGGGAGGTGTGCCTGGTATAGAAAACCAAGAATTATCAATCCTTTTTCAGTCCTCCACTATGTACAATAGCAAAAAACCAAATGCACACATTCAGGTGACCTGGGGAATCTGCTGAGAGGCTCTGAAAGGGACTTGTCTAGTCCCCTTTTTCCACAAAGAAATAGTGTGATATGGCATGAACCAGGGATTTTGGACTAACGTTAGCTATCTGACAGAATAGACATTCTCTGTACTTCCCTGAAAAACACTGACAATCTGAAAATGATGCACTATAATTAGGCTGCTCAAGAACTACCATCTGAAGCTTTGTCATACAACAAGGTCAATTTCTTGATATTTTTACTGCTGTTACTGTGGTGAGGAACAAAATGATTTCCCATTCCCTGTATATGTTATACCTTGTAACCCAGCCCCGAGCTCTTCCAGTCATCATCTCCTAATATGCAAAAAGGCATCTTCTAGTAATTAGTCTGTGAATTACTTTGTCCTTCCTCTTGCTTCTTTTTACTTCTGGGCAGAAGCAGCAGTGCTGGTATAGTGCAGGTACTTGAGACCTAAGGAAATGGGTAGGATCCAAAAACTGAAAAACTGCAAAAATACTTTGTCCATGAGGCAAGAAGGATCAGTTCCAACTTCAGCCTTAGACTTTCAGCAGATCTTCTGGACTTTGGGGAGAAAGAGGGTATTGCTTCATTAGCCGTACCGGGTCTGTGAAGAAATGGAGGACTTCAATATCAAGGCTGAGTGAGGCACCTTTCACAAGCAGCAAATAAACCTGATTTTTATAAGGCATATTATAAACTTTCTAAATATCCAAAATCAAAAGCGATACTTGAATATAGATTGCATTATACTGGAAAATTTTGAAAAATATTTGCCTCGTACTTTTCAGTAAGCTTCAGCAGCTGATTAATGTTAATGTACATTAGGTAACTACTATAATACTGCTCTACAGTCTCATTGTAGAAATATTATCTTCCGATACCGATGTTCTGTTGACGGAAAGGTGGGGAAGAAACCAAACGTAACTTCTGAATTTAAAGTTCCTCCTTTCTGAATTTGGACCGGAGGTGCTCTGTGAAAAAAGTCTTGGTAGTTTTATTTAGGCCATGAATTGGGGTTGTAAAAAGGTGCTGAAGCAGCTTCATGGGTCATGGTTCATTAACTCTAATTGATATGTCTGGATTCCATCTGATGATGATCAAGTCCTTCCTTTCTCACATCCTTTTTCTCACTCTCTGCAGGTGACCAGCTTCCAGAGCTACCTTTTTCAGAAGTATTTCCAACAGTGCGTGGGTAATATTCTAAACCACTTCAGTCATACTTGAAGATGTCTTTTTGTTCTTGGATTTGCTCTTCTTGTACTTTTCCTGTGTAGAGCTTTCCTCTGGAGAGAACAGAGCCATCGTTAGTGGAAAGAATTTTAGATTTTGAGAGATTATGTCACATAAAAGTTTTCCTACTTGACAAGACTTGTTTTTGGAGGTCAGAAAATTCTTATATACATTAAAAATACAAAATGTAAAAGGCTTATCGAGCACCAAATGCCTTCTGATTTCAGGCTTGATACGAGGGAGTGAAGAAGCAATGTTTTACATACCACCCACGTAAGACAACCACATAATTTATAGTATGTGGCCATCTGTGTGTTTACCAAGTTCTTGTTTCTTTGTTAGAATTAACTGCGTGGTAAAAGCAGAACATTAACTCTACAGGCAGTGGAAAAGATATGGAATAGGTAAAGAATGTTCCTCCTTTTATTTCAAGCTGTTTGTGACTGAAAGTTATGATTGGTGTCCTAAGAACAGGAATTAATGCTTTGAGTACTGAAATAGTACCTCTCTTTTTAGTGGTAAACGTAAGGGTACAGAACTACC
The DNA here is from genome assembly GCA_013400135.1 of Rhinoptilus africanus. Taxonomy (NCBI): domain Eukaryota; kingdom Metazoa; phylum Chordata; class Aves; order Charadriiformes; family Glareolidae; genus Rhinoptilus; species Rhinoptilus africanus. Next base: position 56,825 of record VXBO01013683.1, read on the forward strand.
TATTTTCCCCACTAGAATTAAAATAGTCAAAAAATTTTCAGAACTTGGAATTTATTTGGCAAGTCTAATTCTAAACATAACTAAATCCCCATGTCATGGTGACAGAAAGAATCATCTTTCATTACTGTGAAATTTGATGGGCTTTCAGTGTGATTTAAGTACTGTTAAGTACAGTTCTTTAAAATAAGTAAATAAATAATACTGTGTTGTTAAACATTAATTTAATTAGCATGATTGCTGCTAGCGAGTTTTCTGAAATCAAGAGGAAGAAGAGCTGTAAATCTGAACATGTTTTCTGAGTTTATAAAACCAAAATCTAAGCTTCCATAAGTTTGTCTTTTCTAGGCTCTTAATGTTGTCGTAAGTATTCAAAAATCTTTAATTTTATATCCCTGGTGTACTATGACAAAATAAAATAATCAAGTAACTGTAAACATGTGCAACAGTTATAACACTTCTCATATTACTGGTTTTAAATCTATTTAATTGACAATACCCGTAGACCCTAACGTTTTGAAAAAAAAATACTAGAAATCCATTTTGCCATTATTAGCAGACAAATAACTTCCTAGGATTATTGCTGACATTAAATATCTATAAACGTATTTATTTTTTAATGTTTTTTCTCGTGTATTCCAATTTTGTTAATGAATTTGGTTTTCTTCAGAATGCCAGCCATGTTTATCAGAATTGTCTGATACCGATTTCTAAAATCCTATCAGCATTTATGTTTATTTTAAAATATTTCCCATATTCTAAAATAGCAAGAAATATCACAGATAAACTAGTTCTCACTTCTGTTGACTTGCTATAAAGATCACTTTTCTAACTGATAAATGCGCTTCCATATTGCTATCTATATGACCTACAAATGTTAGCACAGTATTATTCTGTTTGTTCAGGGTTATTATCTGAGCAGTGGTTTAATCCTTTTAGTTATAATCCTAAAAAATACAATATGCATAACAAAATTTAAACAGCCTCTCTTACCCATGTGCCAATATGCCTTGGGACCTTTATAAAAAGATTCTTCCTATTTCCTCAAAAAAATCTGATACCACTCTATAATATAAACTATTTGATTCTGGAGTCTGCATATCAGCATTAGTTTGATTCTTTTACAGCCTCCACTTTTCGATTATTTATTCTAAGTCAGGATCTAACTGATCCCTATTTAGCCATGGCACTGTAAGCTCGTCAATCTATAATTCTGCAGTTTTCTCCATAGTATCCATATGTCTGAGAGCATAGAACAGAGATGAAAACTGATAAATTGTTACACAGCATCTCTGGTCTTTAGTCTCACCACACTTTTGTATTTTCGTTGTCTGAAAATTGACTTTTTTCCTGCATTTTATCTAGAAGTGAGGAGCTCACTGGCCTAATTTTCCTACTGCAATATCTTAACTTCAGCCTGTTGTGGGCCTTTCTAAAAATTTCTTTAATAACAGAAGGAAGTGAGACGTGCTTAAATATCGTCATAAACTATTTCTATGCAAAGCTCTACCTTCTTTACTCTCCAGAGTTAATTTATTTCTTTGGCTTCTACTTTTCTTTTCCTCTGGGAATCTCTACTAATATCCTTCATGCTACAGTTTCATACACATCCTAGTCTATGTTTTCAGATGTTTGACCTTCATTAACTATAAAATAGAATATAGTTTCTGCTTTGATAGCATCCAAATCCTAAAATTCATCATTAAGGAGTTACTCTGTTTCTAATTCTTTTCTCCTGGACCACCACTAGTTATTTTTAAATCGCAGTTCTTGCATAAGCTGAACATTCTTAGGCTCTGATATGTGATCTATAAAATCTGCCATCAAAGCAAATGAGGCTAACATGTATTTGACCTGTTGCATAAATTTGCAACTAGGAAAAATATTACATTCCCTGAGAAGAATGCTGGTGCCTTTAGAAGTGAAGTCCAGTTTGATTTTCTTTCTTTTCTTTTTTTGTTATTCCCTCATCTCCCTCTACTCCTCTTTACTTTCTTGATAATTGACTGGTCCTGAAGTCCTTAGGCATCTGTGTTTTTACCTTTAAAATATGCACTTTTGTTTTTACAGACTTCCAAAATACAGTTATCCAATACTTAAAATATTTGTCTAACCTGTTCTTTAATTATCTTCTCCTATATTTGCACTGTTACTGGACTCAGGTCTTTGCTCCTGCCTTAATAACATCCCTTTTTTGAATTGTTCTTTCTGTTTGGGCTCATGAGACTGGTTTGTCTAGTTTAGGCTGTGACCTGTATCAAACATGGCCAATTTATGTTAGCGTAACAAGTCACAGATGAGCCATCCCACCTGTTCACATGGGAGTTCTTAACTTGCCCCATACCAAGGGAAGTGCTGCTGGTTTCCAAACCCCCTGTGTTTAAGATCCGCAAGTGTAAGTTCATGTACAGAGCAACAGGCAATGCTTCTAGAGGGAGGAGGTGACACAGAGTTACAGAAATGTAGAACAAGAGGGGGGTGCTTGGGATTATCTAGTCACTATTACTTTTTAATGCCTTTGGTACTAATTGCCTCACCATGTTTTAATTTTTTATGAATCTTTTTTGATATGAGGAGGTCACTGAAAAGCAGCTGGTTTTTACCTTAATTTTGCCCTCTTTTGCCTTGGTACTTTTTATTCCGCCTCAGTAAGTGCTAGTACTTTCTCTTTCTGCTGTGTCTCCTGAGCAATTAGATTACCTGCTGTGGAATTACTGTTAACAATCTCTGAATCTTTTGAAATTTGGGTTGTTAGCTTCCCTCAGGTTGGAAATACTTATTGCGAAGGTTTCTGGAAGTCAGGAGCATCCCTTGCTATCAAACAGGGCATACAGAAGCCTACAACTTAGAGGAGAGCATATTCCTTATTGTATTTAGATGGAAAGTGCATGAAATCCAGTCATGATGAGGAAATATATTGATTTAAAAGACCTAACATTTCAAAGCATATTTTATGAATAATTTCTCTGTTTAACCTCAGGTATCAGTCTTACTTAGTAATGAAAATATCTATAATGTATTAATCAATACACCAAAAACTTACCTACACCAGTTTGAGCACAGATTTAGGGCGTGTTCACAGAAATCTACCCCAACACTTCCTTCCAACCCTGTCAGCCACAAACTAAAGATATATGGAATTCAAGGCTGTATAGTGAAGAATACAAGAAAATAAAACACTTTTTTTTTTAGGTATGTTTCTAAGATTCCAGCCATGTTATGCAAAATCCTACCTATGGTCACTTATCTATGCTTCTACAGCTGCTTCTATACTTCACAGGAACCATTAATTAATAATAATTATTAGCCTGATGAAGCTGCCTGGGTTCTGTGGAGGCAGAGGCAGAACATGAATTCAGGGTAACAGGAAAGAACATCAGATCCAGGTGTGAACTAATTCAGAGACTCACATTTCAAATGGTTCTAGCTACAAAATGAGACCGAGTACACGCTCATACAGGTAGCTTTGCAATATCTTCATAATTTTCTAGGACATGAAGCCAGGAGAGATCCCTGAGATTGGTGAGTCCTTTCATTCCTATATTCTTTCAGATATAAATTCTGCTACGCATAGAGAACTGGGAAGCCTCTATCCTACTTGCAAAAGACAGTCCTCAAAAAGCCCTTTCTAAACACCATACACCCAGACAGAGTGCAAGAGTATCATATTACTAAGGCAGAAGTAGAATTAGCAGACAGAAGAGAACAGGAGCTGGTGGAGTAATCTTATTTATTGCAGCCTTCTAACACAAACTGTTAATTTTTTAATCTGGGAAGGAGTCCTTAACCTCTCTGGCACTTACTCTGCTATATATTTATCAGCAACATTTACCTCCCAGGGAGAGGAAAACTGCTTTGTACTTCTGAGTTTAAAGAGAGTCATGGAGTCATGAGAGTTACCCAAAAATTCAAAAGCAATCTTATGACTCCAACATGAATTGAGTTTAGTCCTAAAATAATATGTACCAATTCTTTAGGGATTCCTGGGAAAGTCTTAATGTTCAGTTCTAACTCCCACATCATCAGTTTGAAAACACAAGGCTGTTTTTTCTTTCTGTTCTACCCTCCCCTGTACTGCTTTTCAAAGGTGGCTTATTTTCCCTGAGTTTTGACACAAAAGGGAGTTAGTAAACTTTAAAGCCTGTGTGTTGGGAGGCAAAGGAGTGCCATGAAAGAACCCTGGTAATGTTTTTGTGTGTGGGAAGACTTGGTGTAGGCCTATGAGGTTTCTCCAGAAGTTTTCTTGGGAAAAAAAAAAAAAAAGCAAGACAAGAAAACTGTCTTCCTCCTAGTAACCCAGACTTCTTGGATTTTGTATTTTATTTTGATATATCCGTCTGTGACTACTTCCATTTTATTCTGATCAGCACAAGACATTCTGTGGCCTGCTCATTGTGCCATTTTTGAGTTGAAATCCTAAATTCAATCTGCGCTTGACAGAGCAGTGGCAGATGATGTTTATGGCTGGAAGCATCTCCTTGGTGCTTACACTTAGTGAACAGGGAGGAAAAGCACTTGTTACTGTGGGGTTTTCCTCCTGCTAGCTAAATGATATATAATTAGCCAAACACCCATTCTGGTTCCTTCCCTTCCTGCCCTGGAAAACTTCTCCTTCTTGGTAGTGTGCCTCTTTCAACGCTTTCTGCCCCACCCTGAAGGAATTTGGCGTAGGTCCTCCACTGAAAAAGGAGCACAGCCATCACGTACGTTATGATCGCTTAGTGGTTAAGATCATTCATGTAGGAAGTGGAAAACTTAATTTCAGTGCCTTCTTCAAAGGAGCCTAAATACCCCAAAGAAAGTGCTGACCACCAAATTGTAACCTAAGCTGACAGCACAATCTATCCTGTTGCAAGTGCCTCTTGTGCAGCCCTTATGGGTTCTACAGACCAGCATATGGTGGGATTTGGGACTTAATGTTATGCGCAGCATTACATTTGAGCCGATGTAGACAGATTCCTGCGCAGCATAAAGGGTATAGGATATACTGAATTGGCCTAAACAGTGTGTCTTGCCTAGTATCCTCTCTGACAGCGGTCACTAGCAAATACTTATTAATTCTTAGAGAAAGAGTTAAAGAAGCAGACTTGTATAGAGTGATTGTTCCCCAAAGCATCCTGTTCTCATGAATGTTCTCAGATGTTTAGGAACCTCTTTGTTCGGCATGCCTAGCCTATGCATGGCAACTTACATGTTCAGCTCTGGGTTCAGATGCCTAAAAGTTAGGGGAATTAAGTTCTTCCTCAGTTATAATCCTAAAACTTTTCTAGTCTTCATTCTTATCACCTTCATACATCTCTTCCCCTTTTGGCCTCTATACCTTTACAGACTTTCACACTCCTAGCAACTAAAATTGCATATAAATTACATTCAGCCAAAGGAATCACGATATTTCACATTAAATACATTATTTAATTATTCAGCAATTACCTGCAAATTTTCACCTGTAAGGCCATGTCTATGTTGCCATACAGATGGTTGTGTTTCAACATTTCCTATAGTTCAAGCCAGCGTAGGCTCTACTGTTACTCAGTAGCTGCACCATGGGTGGTCCTCCAACCAGGACACCCATACATTTTTTTTTTCAAACAAAGTGTAAAAATGCCCTGTGTTACATCTGAAAACTCTCCTACCAGCTATACTTACCCCCCAAAAACCTCCATAGGTCTTAAGATAAATATATATATTTAAGTGCAAATATATAGCATAGAGAAGAATATGAAATATAAAAATCCTCCCACATTAGCAAGCCTCTACCTTTTTAAAGTGCTTTATTTTAAATCATGAAATTAGAAACATAATTATAGTTTCCCACTTTCAGTATCTTCAAACAATTGCATGCTTGGAGTACTTAAGTTTCAAGAACATCCTTTTCTTGCGTTAAACTTCCATTGGGTGTAATACTGGTCTTACGTATACATTTTCTATTTTGGCTTTAGGATTAGAAGTTGTTCTTTTGAGCATGAATCACATGTAGTTTTATTACTGATTTGCGAAAGGGACATTCAGGTCAACAAAAGCTGTCTCTCCACAGGATATTGTAAAATGGATATCTGTCAATTTATAAACTGCATCAGAAGGCAAGTAGTAACTTTCAACTGTAAAGAAAAAAATAAGGGAAAGCTGGAATGTGCTTCTGTCCTCTCATATGTCTAAGGATGTCACGACCATTTATTTGGTGCTCCAATAATATTCCTAGATGAGATACGCAATGGCTGTGGTCAGTTCTTATAATAGTTCTGCATGATTCTGCTTCAATGATTCTGAAGCCCAAGTGAGTCTTTTCCACTGATTTCAGTAAACTTCATTTCTAAGTACTCCCAGCAGTAAAAAGGACATATGCCACATACTGAGTAGTCTTGTATGTTCAGGCAATTTTATTCAATTTAAAAAGCACCATTAAAATCTCTGTTGCGAAACCCAAGTAATACTTCTGTATTCTGTGTCCATAATGCAGCATAACTTCTATTATAAGTGGTATAAGGATATTATTGCAATATATAAAGCAGTTATTGAAAAATTCCTTTCTCTTATTGCTACATTATCAAACAAGAGTAGTAAGAAGCTCACATTTATGGTTGATTTTAAAACAAGGAACGTAAATTCCAAAATTCCAACTTCTTTTTTATTTAATTAACAAAAATTTTATAATCACCTCACTACTTAAGTTGTTAGGATACCTGAATATTTTATAATACAGGTATAATTTTGACCCCTTATTGGGGAGATACTGGAATTATTTTAAAGACCTTTCACGCAGGGTAAAATCAAACGCTGAGACAGAAGGAACATAGTTGTTAAAGAAAGGTGGTGATCATAGCAATGCCTAAATTGCATTATTCTAAGCTGTGACGCAGTCTTTAATAAGACCTGAACAGTTAAGCAGCAGAGAATAAAATCATTAAGTGACTATGTAATCACACAGTCTTTGACAATATTAATTATGCCACCACATGGGGCAAGAAAAACCCCCACACCTCAGCTCCCTGAACCTGACTATTTTGCTGGTTCAGAGTTTGAAAATATTGCATTTTTAGAACAGAACGCAGTAAGCATATGAATTGTGCTATTGCCTCTCCTCATGGAAAGAAATAGATACCAAACTGTCAAATAAATGTGGGTCACTACGTGTTGCTACCAAGATGGTGAAAAACGTCCCTTTGTGACTAAAGAAAGGTGAAACATTAATTCCCCAGGTTTCCTTCTGCATATCTAACACTTGTTATGTGCTGTGATTTTTCCTAATAAGAACAAGTGCACAGCCAAGTCTCTTTATTTCTGACGTTATACTTTGTGAGTTTTGTAGGTAACACATAGGTGGAGATTGATGAAGCTGGCATGTTTCCATGGAAATGTGTGGAAAACTTTACTACGCAGTGCAAAGCCTTTTATTTAGAAGTCATTTAGGAATTCCTAGTAATTGGTTAAAAATTCATGTCACATGATTAAGTCTTTGCTTTTCCTCAGTATTTTTTTTCTCCAGGGTAACCAGATTTACTTACTAGTCCAAAACAATGCTCTCTATGTTATTCTTGGTTGGTTTTTTTTTCTTGCAGTCCTCAGGACTTGGACCTTACCCTTTTCATTCTGTAAAGTAGTACCTGATGTAAAACACTTGTTCCCTTTGGTTGTATTTTGGAAGTTTTGGCTGATGTCATTTTTCTAGAAATAATCTGCTGTTAGTAAATCTGTGATCACTGAGCTTGCTTGAGCCTTTATTTTTATAAGAAAGAGAAATGAAAAGGGTTTTGTCTGCAGACTTGTGTCCTTGCGGTACTCCATGTGACTCCATGACCTCACAAGTCTCACCAGCAGTTCACTGGTGACTCACCAGTGATTAAAAGAAATTCTAGTTACAGAAATCACAGAAAGATTAAACTTTCCTAATATGCGACAAACAAAAATATAGTAGAATTTCAGGGAATAACAAGTTCTGAAGTCCACTTACTATTTGTATGTGTCATTGCCCGGTATGTCAGTACTCACATCATTTCAGAGGTTTATACAGGAATCTTCAGAGTGATCATATTAGACAATCGTGACTTTTATGGTCACTATTCTTAAATATAATGGTTCAAAAAAGGCTTAAAAAGATGCAGTTTCATTCTCTTGTTCCTTGTTGAGTTTTTTTGATCAATACAAATCCCACCGAAAGTCTCTGCACCCCATGTGAACAAACTGAGATGCAGTTAGTCAGGCAGATGTGATGAAGCTGTGAGTACTGCTGGCACACTTCAATACCCTGTGGCATTGCTTATGATGTAAAGGATAGAGCAAATTCAAATGCATCTCATTTCCTGTCACTTCCCATGGAAACTAGGCAGGATCTCTGTGTCTTCCTGCGTAATGTACAGTTCAGTTAGTCAGCCCTATTCACAACTACTGTGGCCATCCTGGCTTCCAGCATGTGTTAAGCTCCAGCTGTATAGAAGGCTACTGAGATGTACAGTGGATTATTTCCGCTCTGATTTTAAGATCTGTCCTGCAGGATAGCTCTGCTTCACATACTGCTTTTTTAGGTGTATGTTGAGGGGATATGACATTCCCTGTACCTGACTGTCCTGAGAAGTATAAGCCAATGGCTCATGCTACCTCCCAAAAGATACTCCTGATGAAAAGTTATAAGAAGTGCTTGAGGTATTCTTTTAAGAGGAGCCCTGCTTCAAAGCTGCATTTGTTAATCGTTTCAGAAAGAGGCATCACCCGTCACAGGTGACAAAGGCTCCAGAAACTTATGCTATTAGGTGACACTTGTGGTACTACCAGTCAGTGCTGCCTGGGGCTGCAGCACACAGTCAGTGTGCTGCCTTCACTTTCACAGAAGGATGGTATTTACCTTATAGTGTCTGGAGCTTTTTGAAATACCGTTTTTATCACCTGAATACCACAACTCACTCCTAATGAATACAGACAGAATCCTTCCCCAGATTTCTGAAATAGCAGCAGAGTTACGGACTTTGTACCAGTGGGAAGGGAGAAGGCATCAGGGTGCCTGCATGAAAAAGGGCATCTTGAAACATTTAAGTCATTTAAAATTAGGTAACTTTTAAAAATAATGGTTTAGTTTAGGCAACCCTTCCTTTTTTTCCTCTCTATATGTATAACTGCTTTTCTCTTCAGGAAAAGAAGAAAAAAAAAGTGTATTTATAGATAAACAAATTTTATGACACAAGGAGTATTGCTTGCTAGTATCTTCCTTGCTGTTTTGCCATTTGGATTATACTGTATAAGTGGAGCAAACCAGTCAATTTATTCTACTGAAATTCAATTAGTGCATATGAAATCAAGTTCCCCTGAGGCGAAAATCTGCTAAGTAAATAGAACTCCCTTGCATGCACCTGTATTTGGAGTAGCTTGTCGCGCTGTGGAGATATGAGTAGCAAGACAGGCATTTTAATCTTCAGGCCTGAGATTTTAGTGCTAACAGACACTGCTGAGAGCAAGGCTTCCGGGAATTCATGTGTTGTTTCTGGACTTTGCAAGATAATTCTTCTCCAAGTAGCAGAGCTAGTGGTTCACGCTGACTAGCGAACTCCCTCCAGCGGGAGATTTATTGAATGAACTCTACTTGAAACCGTGCTCTTCTAATGACTGTCTCTCTTCGGCAGCAAATGCATCACAAGCTCTTAATGTCTCGCTCCCTTTTACCTTTCTACAATAAATCTGTAATCTTTTATATTTCTTAAAACAAAACCCTGTAAAGCACATTGCGCTTTGCTTCAAGGAGCTGTGGTTTGGTTCCTGAGAGGGGTAGAGGTCAAATAGTTAAAGGAATTAAAGTCAGGGCTTACCTGCCTCACACAAGAAAGAATCGAAAGAAACCAGAAGACTGCTTCCCCACTGTTGCACCTTATATAGAAGAGCAACAGTGGAGCTGGGGCATAAAAATTATGTACCATATAATTTGTGACAGTGGGTTTAGCCTCTCCCAAAAGGGCAGCTGGAAATGCATGCTGCAGCCTCCTTCAGAATGACACATCCACTACGGCTCCCCAAGCTGTTTGCGTTCTTGTCGGCTTTTGCTCTGCTCTGTGTCCTGTACCTCTGCTTGTCCCAGCTGCTGGCCTGTACACCTCTAATTTTAAGGAACAATATGTAATGCCAGCAAAAAGGGTTTTGTAATACATGCAACAAGTATTTTCTTGATCTTATATATAGGTTTTCTGTAGGATTTTGTAGTACTTCGAGAAGCTACTATTATGTTTAGTATAATGATAATGATACATGCCTTACTTTAAATTTAATTTTCTGAATTAAGTTTCATGTTCCTTAGAGTTATGATTTGGACATAGAAATCTTTTGACAGCAAGACAGGTGCAGAACAGTCTTTGACTATAGAAATTTCCTTGTGACGCATCTAATGAGGCACTCCTGCGTTTTTTCTGGAGTGTCCATCTTACAAAGACGTAATTCTGTCTTGCACTTGTTCATTGCCCTTCTTCAGGTATCTCAGGTGCCATGTTATTGGGAATTTGTCTTACTGTGGCTTGAATTAATGCTCTCAGATTCCGCCCCCCCCCTTTTTTTTCCCCTGAACAGGGTACCCTGGTTATTCCAAATGATCTAACTTTTTCAGTTAGAAACAGACTTTTGAAGGAAAATGTTATGTTTACATTTGCACGGATTACTGCATTTTCACAAATGTAGGATAATCTTACAGAAAAAGCCCTAATTTTTTCTGAGGGAGGAAAAGTCTGTCTTTGAATGGAAGGTAAGCGCACCTCCCCTCACTTCCCAACTGTATTGTCCTGTATTTCTAGTTTGCTGCGCTTTACCATGTGCACTCCTCTCTCCCAGTCCCGTGCCTCTATTGAAATGGCAGATCTGAGCATTGGCTTTAGAGCTGGCACAGGAACTGCTCCTTCACACTGTATGCTCTTCTGTACAATACTGTGATAAAATACAGTAATATGAGGTAAGACTTTTTTAGAAAAAATTCCCGTAAAAATTGCTTTAGAAGCTTGAGAAATACAGTATATTTCTATTTCTCATTTTCCTTAATCTAAATAAATGAGGTTTTTATGAGAAAAGAAAATAACGCGCAAGCTTCCCAGTCACAAGAGAAAATAAACCAAGCACTCACGTCTTCCCACCTAAATAACTGAACTGAAATAACTGAAGTATAAATAAGAATCCTCCTGTGGCCTTCCTTTTGTGTTCAGATAACCTGTAATATGGAAATCAAAGGAGACGTCTTTCTGCTCTTAGTAGAAGATGCCGACCCATTGCCTTACCGCTGTGTGAGAGGATGAGCATGCTAAAAGTCCCATGAAGAACATCCTCACCCAAACATCTGTTTCAGTTAGATTTGAATCGAGACACATGTTTCTAACATGACACTCATCAGTGTTAGCTCAAAGAGGATATGTTGCTTTCATTCTCCTGTTGCCACTGTATCTTAGGCAGCAGGCTTTATTTTAAATGCTCTGCTTGCCAGTTGTTCCTCTAAATGCAGAGTTTAAAAACCGTTGTAGGAGAAAGACATAAACATGGCGACAAGGCTCTGTTACTGCAGGAGGACATTGCCTGAATTCAGGTGTGATTTCGCTAGCATAATAAGTGTGATTTGTTCTCACAGCAATTCTGACCCAGGTCATTGCATAAAAGATACTTTGAATACAGTCTTAAGCTGGAATGTGAGAACTAGCCCTGCTGAGTACACCAAGGTCTTCCAGACATTTGGCACCTACGAGCTCTTCTATCAGGATTCTGCTCTCATATATGCTCAGCAAACTGAAAGCATGGCTGTGGTGACAAAACCAGGACAAGCAGAAAGTTCTCGTGTAGTTTTGACGCTAAGGAGATTCTGTCAGAGCTAGTCACACTGCATCGCTCTAATACGCTGCTGTGGAAGCTGAGAGCAAGGAAGGAGACCTAACCTTGTCCTTGCACACTTGCAGGCATAAGTTTGAAATCAGTATGATTCCATTAACTTCCCTTTTTAGGACATGTCTCAGTTATAGACAGGTGAAGCTGAGTCTCATTTTCACATTCGTGCCTGTGCCAAATTGCCCTGCAGATGGTTGGTTGCTGCCATGGGGACTGCACACCTTGTGGCACGTACTTCCCCCGTCCTCCTTGGAGCGTGAGGAGTTGCTGTTCTTGCCATGTCGGTACAATGGACTTCTGTCAGGAAAAACTGCTGGTGTCCACGCTGTGTGAATGAGGTCAGTTCTCATGGCAACCACACTTTATCCACAGAAATGTGCATTGTTTTCTAACACTTTCCCCTTCTGTATAGAAATGATGTAAAATCCAAGGAAGCAGAAGAGTAAGAAAGAAACCTAATTGGCATGCAAGCGGCAAACGCTGTGACACTTATTTACCTTTCACGTTGATCACTATTGTTTCACAAATTATTAAGCAGCCCAAAGTTTTATGAGATGAAACGTATGTTAAAAACAGTCCATTGGTGTTGCTCAGCAACATGCCCATACAATATGTTTTCTATTTAGGCAGAAATCAAGTTAACGCAGGATCAGTTACCATCAGATATGGCAAAAACCAATAGCTATATTGCCGTGTGCCTTGGGATTATTCTGGTCACTTCCTGCCTTCCTCCTTTCCTTCTCTCCTCCAGTTTCAGTAAGCTTGTTGGGGCGAGGGTGATCCCCTGGGAGGTTGGGAAGAACTGAGGAAGTGCTCTGTTGCTGGGGATGGACAGAGCTCCCAGCTCCCGCCCCAGTGAGGCTCCTGCCAGCAGGGGATTAGGTGGCACAATAGTGACTGTGACAGCAGTACGGCCGTAACATGGGAATTCTCCGCTGATGGTGTAAGGTTATGTTAAATCTCCTTTGTAGAACTAGCAACGGATAAGTTTGGGGTTTTTTTTTCCAGATTTCAAAACCTTTTGAACGGGAGAAAGATGCCCCCCATGCTTTCAATGGCATTTCCGCTCCTTTAAAAGGGAGCAAAGACTTAGCCTCAGCCTAATAAAACCAAACATTTACCTTGATTACAAGAACATCCTCAGTTTTGCCAGCCTAAACATCTTATAACTCCTCAGACCACAAAGCAGGACCGCTGCCAGGAAAAAAGCCTCCCCTACAGGGAACAGCCACTTATTTGCTCCTGCCAGCGCTGCTCTCAGCTACGTGGCATGGCTCCCTCCGAGAGGGCAGAGCTGGCTGTAAAAGTTCGTGCTCTCATACCTTAACGCAATTTCTAGCCTTGTGACTCTTACTGATGCCTTAGCTGATTGTTCTCCACCCTGCATGTGATATTCCTAAAGCCAGTGTCCGGGACTCTGAGTCTGCCAGCAAGACTGATCACAAAACCCTATAACTAAAATATTAGTTAGGAAAAACTGTAAAGTACTATATTGATTTTAGATTATTACCTTCTTTGTTGTCTTGGGGGTCACTGTAGATAGAAGCCAGTGTAAACAAGGAGAAAATGACAAAAGCCAGCAAGATGAAAGCTACTTCAAGGTTTGTAAAGGGCAGCTCCATGAACTGCTACTGCTTTGCCTAGGAAAAAGAGTAAAGGTTTACTGGGCTGGCTGTGGAAAGGGATTGCTCTCAATAGAGTGGTTACGTGTTTCGTCAGAAGATCCTGGTCAGACTGGTTGAGTAACTTTAACAGGTAAGGAAACAATACTGCTGGCTCATAGAAGAATTCAAATTCAAGCCCTTTTTACTGAGGCGGATGTAGTATGTACGTTCCTCTAGGGGGGTATTTACAGCAGTTATTAAATTAAAGTAGCACTTAAATGGGTGTTTATATCTATCTGTTTCCCATAGTTATTTTAGATATATTTATGTGTGATGCATTTAATAACAGGAACATATTTTGACTCTGAAAGAGTCGTAAATAAATCCTTATTAAAACAAGAAGTATCTGTAAAGATCTGTAGGAAAGCACAGATTTTTTTAACAGCAAGAATCCTAGTATATAAAGTATCTACCTTTTGTGTAATGGAAAATTTAACATATATGAGAGAAAGCCCCAACATTACAACCAAATTACAAATCAAATCCCAGTCAATAGTTAGTCCATGGATTCTGAATGGGAATTTAGGTTGCTGACAGGATTTAGATCTAAAAAACAGTCTCCCTGAAATCTCAAAACCAAGGAGTCCAATACATTTGTACAGAGAAATTGAAAGAAATCAGAAGCATATAAAAAAAATGAAACCAACTTGCAGTAAATAAAGGGAAGCCAGCACTTACTGATTGCCAGGAATTTGTGTGTACATTCCATTGGGGTTTCTTCAAAATCATCACAGTTCTAGAAAATGATTTTGTATCATGGACCGAATGAATCACTCACAGCTGGAAAGATCTAATATAGTGTGGTCACCTGATGCTTTTCAGTTGCTGCCTCGCTGGTGGCCTGTACAGTCCACATCAGACTAGAGAGTGGGGAAAGTGGAAGGAGAAGGTGCAGCTCAGAGTTGGTTTTTTCTTGTACCTGCCTTCAGGATGCTGGCGATGTGCAAGCAAACTGAAGCAACTGAAGTTGTATCAATGCCATTGGGGCAGTCGAGACTGAAGTTTGTACATTGTAAATTGTGTTGAATTTTAAGCCCTAGTAAAATATTAACATAATTGTAAACAAGACTAGCTGGTATAAGAAAGAAACCCATCTCAGTAAATGTATCAGCAAGAATTTTAAAATTCAGATCCGTACTGATATAAGCACTAATTGTCAGAATGATATGGCTATGTTAGCAAGAACCCAACCTGTATAGATGCAACCTGTATGAAAAATGGTCCTTCTGAAAGATCTTCCTGATCACTTTGTGAGGATTTTTTTTTTTTTGATCTAAAGTCCTGGTCTGAAAAACACAAATACCGTTTATACAAACTAAAGCATCGGTCACCTTTGATCGTATTAGATACATGTTAATTAAAGGATATTACTAAACTGTAATTTTAAAATATTCTGATTATCCTGTTATTCAAAAATATCAAATATTTGACATTGCTGTTTTTAAATTCTGATCCTTACTTATGGTGATATAAGCAGGAATATTTCCGGAAGGCAAAGGAGTGATGCTTGTAAAACCCAGTATCAATCACACCTGCATAAAATAGGAGCATGTAAATTACATTTTTACCTATATATCATGAGTAGTTTTATACCAATCATAAAACCTGAGATATTAGGCACAATAAGAAAAAATTAATCTGAACAGCCACCAGTAAATGAACTGATGGTTGATAATGCTTTTTAAAGCTGCTAAGTCCAGTTGAAAGTACTTGGAATATAAACTCTGTAGCTGTCCAGGACATCACATTTTTTTCTCTTTGCTGTTGAAGTATTGGTTATCTGGCTGCCATGCATTTGAAAATAGATACAAGTATAACCATCTACTGGTGCTCAAGTGTAACTATCACTAAAGAGAAAGACAAGTCATAAATGGTAAAAAAAAAATTTAAAAGTGTTAATTCTGAATTTATTCTTATATATATAAATCCTTAAGTCTGAATTAAGACAAAATTTATTAGCAAAAATATGCAACTGTCAGAATAAAATTTGTAACTTGACTTAATATTAAAAATCACAGAACATTATAATAAAATATTAAATCACAATGTTCATGTATTTGTACATTGTCCATTGAACACTGAGAAAATACCACGTTTCTTCTTGGAGACTAGTTCAATGGAGACGTGTTCAATGGAAGACCAGAATCCTCTGCCTATTTCCTACTGTTGTCATGAACAGAGAAAGTATGCCATATTTTTAAAAATAGAAGGTTTGTGCCTTGTATTGAGGTCTTATTAATACTTTGAGAAGGCTTTACAAACAGACACAAATTCTGTTTAGATCTTTACAGTGACACTAAAGAACATAGAGGGCTAACCCCTCAAATGTGGCAAATCAAATGTGACGTAATTTGATATAAATCTCTAAGTTTGCAAGCCGTATTTAAAGTTCAAGTTCCTTTTTGTTTTTATAGGGAGAAGTGTTAAACAGAAAGATTAAGAATGAACTCAAAACCAAACACGTTATTCAGCATCATCATATGACAGGGAATCCTCAGAGCAAAAGAGGAGGCGCTAGTGGGTAGGAGAGACCTAAGTCTTTCAGTTGAAAAATGTTGGGAAGGGAAGGTGTTTGGAAGTAACCATGGGGTCTAATATGCTGTCACTGTATACTTGGAAAACGCTGAGAACTTTCTCTTTTCACCCCCATAAGATGCATCTTCTACATTTGTTACAGTATAAAGGTTACAGAAAGCCCTCAATCTTCTTTAGAGACTGACAGGACTACCATATGTTTTCAGCTGAGGGATACCCTTGTTTTAGGAAAATGCCTTTAAAAAAAAATACCAGTAGGGCAAAAATAGCTGGAAAGCAAAACATGCATTCCAATACATGGGTTATTCACTGAATTTCTAATATCATTCTCCATCAATGAAGGCAGATTGTTGCATGCTGGGTAGAAATGAGAAAAAGAAGAATGTGCAGATGTGTGAAGAAGGTGCTCATGTTGAAAAAATAGAGACAAAATTTGATAGCCTTGTAGAGAAATTGGACTAGTCCTCATCATTACTGTGTGTTTACGGGGACCCTGTCAAAATACTGTAAAATTACCCCATTTACGATAGAGCTGCTGACATTTTACTGGAGACCAATGAAACCTCAGATCTTGGTATTGAATTCGGATAGTTTTGGAATCAGATTAACTTGGAAAAAGATAGGGAAGTCAGGACTATTTTTGAAAGGTTGTTAAAAGGTTTGTATTGAAGTGTATTTATATTTGTGTATGTGTGTATATATATATCTTTATAACACACTAAAACCAGATGACAGTTACAGAACATTCAGTTGCAGCCAAAATCAGATAATAATAATGTATCTCATGATTTACCAGTTTACCAGGTGGGGGAAATGGAGTCAGTACCAGAGCTGGTGTTTCATGGTTGTGCAATGTTTCTTTCCCCAACTTATTCAAATAAATGTGTATGAAAAGTAGTTCAGTGACCAGATTCCTTAGACTTTTTTTTTTAGATTAAATTCTGGCCCCGCTGGAATCTTTAGAAAGCTGATCCATTACCCTGATGTAGCTTGGATTTCACGAAACCTGTAACAAGTTCCTCCACAAATATGCTTGTTGACTTGTGTGGGATGACTGAGAAAATAAGGAACTAACTGTCAGGACTAAAGGTATATATCACGGCCTTAGAAAAGATGAAAGAAAAATGTGAGACTGAAAAGAAAAGAAAAATCCATAATTTCTCCAAGCAGGACTTTTATCATAGGAGGTTAGTCAAAGGCAGAATGGAGATTAGAATAAGAACTCAGTGGGAGCTGGACAGAATTAAATCCATAATTTGAAGTCTTACTTTTTCTTTCTCTTTTTTTTTTCTTAGATATCTATGCACTCTTTTTTTTCCTACTCTAGGTTGCTTCTTGTCAATAAAAACATCATTCATTTTCTTCAGGAATGATCAAGTAAAATTGTAGGAAAAAGTTGAATATGGGACAGGTAGAAAATATAAAGCAAACATATATTCTACATACCTAGCTGCCTGTTCCCGTCACTGAGAAGAATGCTGCCAAGGAAGTGGAAATATCCTTCATGATAGTGCTTGTAGTTAATGTAAGTTCTTACTGGTTTTGCAGAGGCACCTCCTTAAACACTGACGCTGCTGTCATTGGTGGTGTTGATCACTTCTGAAACCTAACGGTGGACTTGACCCCGTAGATTGTATACTCAACCCAATAAAATGTCAGAAAATAAGGAAAGGCAATATCCAAACTTTTAAAATGTTCTACTTTAATTAAAATACAGCTTTGTGACTGACAGAAATGATTTGATCTCATAAAAATGGTTGACTAAACCAAATAAAGTGCAAGGGTCAAAAAGTGACTTATGAAAGTGTAATGCCTACAGCTTCCATCAAGTGATTGTTCCTATTGCTGATAACATGAGGTACCTACTTTACACAGGCCAAGCAAAGCAAATATGAGCTTTGTAAGATATTAACTTTAGTTATTTGTCTTAATGCAGTAGAACATATATAGTAGAACATATATCTAGTAGTTTTCAATTTTTTACATGCATCACATAATAAAATTCTGCTACACTGCCATTTCTTGAGAAAGACCTCTCATGTGAATGTGGCCTTCTTTGCTTTAAAGTAACAAATACTGTATTATGGGAGTAATATTATTCATAAACCTACTGTATTTTTTTTGCTATAAACAAGTCCTTAATTTTTTATCATTAAAAAAACAGTGATAAAAGTCAGGCTACATATTAAAAAAAAAAAGTTCACATGCTGAAGGGAATGGATCTGAGGCAGATTCTGCTAAAATGGTTTTTGAAGCACCACCATTAAAGGCATTAGGTGATTTGTTAGTTGTTACTGTTTTTCCAGCCTCTGCTGCTTTTAAACTGTCATTCAACTCTGTTTCTTGGCAGGTCTTTCAGTTTTCTAAATATTGAAAAGCTGACTCCATGCTATGACATTATCTGTTGCAATCTGGCATCATTTGCTAACTTCAAAATGGTGAAGATCTGATGAGCAGCTTCTTCAGTGAATTATAACCTGCCAAGTCATGTGCTGTGGTGGGCTGGGTATCCTAATAAAAGAGTTAATTTATTTAAATCTGCTTGGCTGTTCATGCAGCATAGATATATCCCTGGTCCTTATCTCAAGAGTGAACTGAAGCAGAAACAACTAAATTAGATACAGAGTAAAAGGTAAGAGAGGGGCTGTGGAAGGAACAGCCAGAGTAGAAAAAAAAATTGCCAGAGGAATTGACAAGTGTCAACGTGTACAGTGTGTATATATCAAAGAGGATAAGAACAGCCTTTGGACTTACATATCTGTAACTCCCTAGTTATCTCAGTACATCCTAAGTCAATAGTGGGTATGTGTTAGACTCTTGTTTGCTGAATCTGCTCATTTTATTTCCTTAACTTGTGTTCTAAGCTAAGCAAAATATAACCTAAATGAGATATGTTAGCTGTGAAAAATGCAGTAAGGTATAACTTTGTTATGGTATACCGAAAAATAACTAGTTCAATGTAAGTTAAGATGCTTCCTTCAAAGAGTTTGGCTTTCTTAACAATTGTATAAAAAATGGGATACTACAGAGATTAACTCAAGCTTTCTCTCTAAGCTTTCCTGAGGAATTTTCTTGAGGAATGCTCAGCTTACAGGATACGTCCTTCATCATTATCTCAGTAAAGTAATGAGCCAACAATGTTAGTGACTCTGCAAGGCCCATAAAATAGCTTTTGCTAAATAAAATAAAATAATAAAGGTGGTTGTATTTCTATAACGTTGTTACAAAAAAACGTTGAAGTTGCTCTGAGTCTGACTGTTCCTCAGTTATGTTTGCAGCTAAATTGTACTCAGTTCAGGGGCATTTTCTGTTCATAAAGTTGTCAGTAACAGGTAGTTTTTCTATCTAGTCTTGTTCAGGTTTTCTGTTATTGGGATTTTTTTTTTGTTCTCTGGATGTTATATCCAATGTCTTTCATATTAAATATACCTCTGTTCCTTTAACTTTGCTGTCCATATATTGTTCCATGTTCCACCTGCCTAAGTGGCTGACATGGATTAAAAGGCAAAAAATCCTTTTTTTTTTTTTTTTTTTTGTGAGATATTGATGACTTTATAACTCAGGAGTGGAGTGAAATTTTGTTTGTAACACTGGAGCTGACACTGCTGACCTTCAGCAACAATTCTAAATGTGATTTTTAATTTTTTTTCAATATCAGCTTGAGATCTATTATTTCTAATAAACTGTGTGTAAATTGTGTGATCTAGGATATGCCAACCCCTGAAAAACAGTAATTTTTCAACTGTGACATTCAGCATTGTTGAAGTATCCTCTCTCTAGTGTAAACTTTTGTTTGGGTGTATTTATCACCCTTATCACACCACATTACCATGTGCTTTCCATTAAGCACCATGACTAATAACTGTCCCTCATCATCGGTCCCTTGTTCAGAGGTGGATTGTGTGGGCAGCAGGGTTTGGGCAGGGCTTCCATTTGCTTTCTCTGCATTGTTACATATTTCTCTTTAGAAAATTGGTTCTAGGTTGCTTCTTGAGCAAAAGTTGATAAGATTTATGGTAGTACATAGGATCTCCTGGGATATGTTAAGTAAACAGACGAAACCCAAAACTTTGTAATTGCAAAAAGAAATTTTTCTGCATTTCTTCCAAGACCCGAAGGCTTAATTTTATTTTTTTAAAAATATATATATGTAACTGTGGTCACCCCGAAAGCATACAGGTGCTATTTGTGAGATATTTGGAAACTTAAAGGGGAACTACATCATCTTCCATTCCAAGTCAGTGCTAATTATCCTTTAATATGAAAAAGATTTAATATAAAATTATTATCTGATTTTGCAGTGTAGTAACACTTTTAGCTTAGATCACATCAATAAGAGATTGTGTCCATCACTTCATAGGAAGCATAACTCACTTCCCAGTATTTTTCAGCAATATATATGTATAATACTAAAACCTTAAAAGAAAAGGCACAAAATAAGCAAACATAAAAGTGCTGACCTACTAATTAATTAGTAAACAAATAATTATAACCAATTAATTTCGACCTAACTCATCTTGGATACACAGTTGCATGGTCTGTATTACCAACCGTTATCTTTGTGTTGCCAAACCAGATGACTGCTTGCCTAGTAGCATGAATAGGAAGGCTATATTCATTTTTTCTATCGCCACACTTTTTATTTGTGGAACACATTTTGCCTGGACAGACATTTCCTGTTTAAAGCCACAGCTAGAATGAAATCAGGGCTTGGTAACAGCAATTTCCACTTGAGTTCCTTTTTTCCCTTCTGTTTTCTCACAGTTGTCTAGGATTTGGGTTTTTTTCTCACAAAAACTTTGAAAAAGAGAACATTTCACAGTAAGGAAAACTCTGCAAGTATTTAACCACTTGGAATGCACATTTACAGATACCTTTTCACACTCACAGGCATATCCATATCCAATGCAAATGATGTGTTCCTAGTACATGAAAACAATATTGGACTTAGTAAGTAAATTTATGTCGGCTTTCATGCTTATTGTATCACTGAAATGATCAGGTGGAAAAAGATCTGGAAGAAAAAAGCCAAAAAGATGAATTTTGGCTAGTGGTAGATGACTTCTAATAGCTACTTTTTTTAGAGTTCAATTTGACTGATCTGCTTATCTCAGTGATGTGGCAAAGACATAAAGTAGCTGGAATAGTGAGTTGTCCTACGTTGGCATAAGTCAGTGGAGATAACATATCTGCTTCCTGCAGCCACAGCTCACAACCCCAGCACCATTCCTTTGATAGATCCACACTCCAGTAATGCCTGTATATGAAGTTTGGCCAGTACGGGGTCTGCCAACCCTTAACTCTCAATTTCTCCATTACAGCCATTATACCCAACGGTATCAGGCTAAAGCACCAAGTTGGCCTTTCAAATATCCTTGTACACTTCCACTGATGATATATGAGAGGACTAAAATGTAGTTTTCAATTCAGTTAAGTCAAGAGTGAACAAAGCTCTACTTGTGTGACTTAAATTATTTTAATGTAGCTAATGAGAATTTATGAGAATAAATTGGACTTGGATAATGAATAATAGGATATGTTTGCTGATCTGATCTTACAGAGCCACATATACTTCTTCAGTTGAATCCCTCTTTTTATAAAATATTGTTATAGCTGTCAATGCTGTGATATCTAACTTACAGATAAATCCAGTTCTGTGAAATCTTAAAGGAAATATTTTTGAAACTCATTTCATACCTTTTACCATCTGGACTCTGTAGATGTCACTCGACTATTTTAATGGTGGTATTTTGCTGGTAAATGAATATGAAGGGGACATTATGATTTATCTGCTTCTCTAGGTGCTTAAGAATACATTACAAAATAAATATACAAAGATATGATTTCATATGCAGGATTATCTACTCTCCTTCATTTACTGCCATTATCCTAGGAGAAGTAGGTAAAGTAATAGTTGACATAAACACACACTTCATAATTTTCTCAGAATGATGAAGGAATCTGTAATTACTGGTGTTACTCAGCCTTGTGTTTTTATATATGTTTTGGTATCTCAAAAGGAAGTAACTTTGCCATTTACCCAAACAGAATGTTTAAAAGGTTCCCTCCCACATACTCAAAAATTGGCCTATGGTGTTTTACTATGAATATATTGCATGTGTCCTTAAGCAGTTTGGGACAGCCTATCATTTTGGGCTTCCTTGCTCTCTGCTAAGCCTACCAAGATTAATGTGCACATTGAAATCAGTGAAGTCAGATAGAAGAAGCACTCAATTATTTTGGTATTCTACTATTTCCCTTTCTTGCCTCTTCATATTGCGTGTGGCCTGTTGTGACCAAAGTTATTCTTGCAGACCTTTATGGACTGAAACTTTGCAGACATAAAAAATTTGACTGAAATAGCTGGAGATCCAAATTGGCTCCAGTTTTTACTCTGCTGCTGAATGTTAGATAGCAAATTAATTTGTGGGTGTCTGCTTGCCTTTGGATCCCACTGAAAAGATCCTACCTACCTTATACAAAAATACATAGCTGATGATGTTTTGATACAAAAATTACTACAGCCAAGAACCCCTCCAAGGTATTTTTTAGAAAAATCTGTATCCATTTGTTGCAATTTATAGATAATTCTGTATGCAGTCAGAATTTTTGAGCTCTTACTATAGAAAATGGTACCAAATAAGCTAAACCAAGAAATGGAAGTAAGATACATAAAAACCTGTAGGTTGGAAGAATAAACACCTTCAGATTTCTGTTGTGAGAAATAACTACCTGTAACTGATGAAAACTGTTTTTTTTTTTCCTTGAAGACAGCACTATCCCTGTGTTAACCATTTGGGGGAGGCAAATGGATAATGACCCAATTTAAGAACATCTAAATTTCATGCAGCCAGCTATTGTGTTTAAATGACATTTTAGGAATATACTATGGTATGCAAACCTCATTGAGAATGGCTGCTTGATTTAAGTTACTCTGAGCTATCTGTATGCATCTTTTCAGTTTGGCATTTACACTAACAGTTTATAGTTTATACCATATGCAGTACCTACAATTACAAATGACCAAACCAAAATTGAAAGGGGTAATAGAACTTTGTATTCTCACAGTATTGACATGCTATAATCAGCAGAAAGGGCAGCGTGTATTCAAGTAACCTTTTGCCTGCAGTATGTAATTTCCATTTTCAAGTAGTTTATATTTCAGGCAGTGGATAAAATTTGGTTTTGCAGCTGTCTACTAGAGATTTGGTTTTGTTCCTTGGGTTTGACCTCAGAAAGGAGAAAGTAAGGAATACTAGAGAAAATGTTTATTCAACAGTCTTAAGTTTCCTAATGCCCACAGACCTTGCTGAATTTCTCTGATCTTTACGTAGGGAATTAAATTAACCTGAAGAAATATGGTGTTTTTTTCTACTAGACTGAAATTAGAGAATGGCATTTTACTTATTTTTAAAAGGGAAAGAGACAATTTGATTTCAATCAAAGGATGTGTTTATAGAAAATTTAGTAGAAGTAGTTCTGATAAATGTGTTAAAGGAGAACTGAATTGAAATAGAAGACGTAATTGAAGAGCTCTATCCATACATAAGCATTTTGGAAAAAATCCAAAGATATTGTCATTTATAAACCTTCATTAATTCAATTTTATATATTTATTAGAACATTAATGTTACTGAATGCAGGCTATTTTACTTTATAACTTCATGACTTTTTAATTATTGCAAAGATTTAGGACCGTTCTCGTAACTCTTGTAAAAATCCATGTTTACATGAACAGTCATATGTCATTGCATGTATTTTTCTTCCTAATTTCTAGGTCCTCTGTTTTTTTTAATAGTTAGGACAAGTGTACACATCCTCAACTTCTAGGGCACCATTCTCTTGACATTCCCTAACCCCTTAGTGAAGCATTTGTACTCCTAAACTCACTGTTTGTTCTAATACCTCAGAATGAACCTGGATTCAGTACGTTATCACAAGAGGGAGCCCTTATCAACACCAAATTCTGCAGTTCAGTACATGATTTTGCAGAGCTACGTTAATCCCTTTTCAAGAGAAATGTAGGTTCTGTGCACATGAAGAACCTACATTCATGTGGTAGGTCAACGTAGTTGACCTCGAAGTTTCACACTCGAAGAGGACCTTCTGAGCCAGGTTAAATACAAACTAACCTTTTACATAGGAAAAAGCCGAGCACCTATGGGTGAATATGTGAGTAGGTTTGAATTGTGTTTTAAATTATTTATCTTTCTGCTTGTTACTTTGATTAATGAAATTTTATTGATGAATGCAGATAGAGCCTTCATTCTGGGAATCATAATAAGAGCTTTCATAAAAGATTCATAAAAGCCTTCATCTAATGAGGATTACCTGTGTGTTAGTGACTTGTTATTCATCTTTGTTTTTCAAGTTAAAATAAGTGCAAAGGTCTGTGCACTATGGTAGTAAGTTCAAAATGCAGAAATAATAGTAAACAGATCAGCTTGTATAAACTAGATTTCTTCATCCTACTCATGCCTCTTATTCTTTCAGTGTACGAAATATATGTTTTAGGTAACTTCTTGATTCCATTTGGGAATGGAGATGGAGGAAAAAAAATACAGATGTGGAACAGCCATTGTAAGCCCATGTTGTTCCATCTTCCTTCCACAAGGACTTATGGACACCTTGCGTTTTGTCATAAGTTTTGAGAAATACAAGCCCCAGAAAATCCTCAAATTATATTTGCAAATCATTTCTATAATGCTTCAACATTTGATAATTTCTTTTAATCCTAGAAAGTATGTAATTTCTGCATTCAGACTTAAACAACAGCCTGAGAGCTGGGATTGTGATCTGTCATGGCGACACTTCTGGCTTACAAAAGATGGCTGGTCCACAACGGTCCATGTTATGTTGCAATTCAATTATTTGTAGAAGTAATGCATCAAAGAGAGAAGATAAGGGTGATGTTTTACATATTAAACCTATTCTGAATTGAAAGAATATTCAATAAATATTCTTTGGAATCAGTTTTTGTAGAATATGTACAAGGATGCCAGGATGCCAGAATATGTACAAGGATGCCAAGGATGTAGAATATGTACAAGGCCAGGCTCTTTTCAGTG
>VXBO01013688.1:6300-28177 GCA_013400135.1 Rhinoptilus africanus
GGTAATCTGGTCTTGAGGAAGTGTTCCAAAACATGAGAACCACATATGAGGAAAAATAAAATGATATTAGAGTACAAATAAGTTCTCATCCAGAATATCCTCATGAAGACCAGAAACAGCTGAATGTTGAACACTTCTGGTTTTAATCTGGTGATGTTTTTCCTGTATTATACATTGGCTGGTGTGGAAACTTTTGGCATTTTACCAGCAGGCACAGGTTTTAAATGAAGAGATATCTTTGGAAGTCCTTCATTTGTAACAGTTTCGCAAATCAGTACTTCATTAACAAATTGTAGAATTATGCATATAACTATATATATTATCAAATAAGATTTTTTATTGTTTCAGGTTTCCTTTCTGAACCAATTTATTAACACAGAATATCCTAGCGAAGAGTAGTACACAGTTCTTAATGTTTGATATCACTGTCCACCTCCCCTCATCCAAAATTCAGACAGAATTATGGTATTTGGAAAAATGTCCAGATAATGCTGTATGTACCTTTATCGTTACAGTTGCAGTAATACTGTACGCTTTAATATTCAAGATGCAACGTGTTTGTTAGTCAACCTGAGACAGCTGTATGCCATTTAAATCTTAATTGAGTTGCTTTACCTGTGGGTGGAGAGTGACTCTGTACTAACAACACTATGATACCCTGACCTGAGTCAATTCCCTTGCACAGCTAGGAGCTTTAAGTCCTCCTTCTGTTTTAGAGGCCACATCCATTTTGCTAGAGTTCACGTATTTATGCAGCTGATGATTGTTAACCAGTAGACAAAACAACATTAGAATTGGCTAAGCTTGGAAATCCTGTAGGGTGGGAATTCATTTTATCAGCATGGTTGATATTTCAAAAAAAAATAATTACCTTATTTTCATTAGATTAAGAGGAAATATTGCAACTATAGTTATTAAAAAATTTGTTTCAGTTGATATGTAAGGGCACAGCAAACTATTCGTAAAAGGTTAGAGAACTGCTACCCTCTAAAATGCATGTGTTCAGGTTTTTTAGTTAAAGCTGTTTAACTTCTTATTCAGTGTGATATGATGAAAAAGAATAGTAAAAAAAAGTATATCTTTTTGCTCTTTTGTGTATTCTGACTAAATTTTTGAGATGCTTAAATTACAGTGATGGAAACGGTACAAATTGGCAACTACAACATAGGATCTGTGTACATCCCCATCAATGGCTGGATGTAGACTTTGCTGTTTTGTGGCGATAGTTCCAGGTCCTGGCTGGTGTGGTACAACTACAGCCATGACTTCTTAATAACCTCCTAAAGTTTGGGGTTTTTTGCCTGACTGAGCACTGTTTTCTAATACACTTTTATTTGAAGCCTTTTGTCAGTAGGTCACCTGCTCTGGGATCATATGGTTTCTATTTTCTGACTTTCCTATTGGAATGTCAAAATGTTTTTTGCATTTTGACTTCTGTTTTACTGTACTTTAATTCCAGTAGCAGTAAGTGCTACACAGTAAGCAACAGTTACATCTTGCCTCTGTAATGGGAACCTTCAAACTAGACCAGATAATACAAAAATGCTAGGAGTATCTTTTACTTGGCAGTTCTTCCTTCAGAAGTTTCCACTGAAATACTTTTTGCTCTCACAGATACCTCTTATGCCAATATAAGCATACAGAGTGTAATCAGCAGTTGATAAGAATGACTCAAATGCTTTCTAAATACTATGCAAGTCTTGATTTATTTTGTCTTTTGAGTTGTGTATCTGGACCTATACAACTTGCCTTTTTGCCTTGCAACCAATTGCATACTTGTCACCATTTTGCATCTATTCTGAATATGTATTTTATAACCGTTTTAGGATCTTAGTGGTTTTTAGATGGTTTCTCCTTTCTTTGCATGTCATGTATTTTAAGAATTTATGTGGTTTACTTTTGCTTGTCTGCAACTAAAAGCTTTGGCACTAGATGGCAGTCATAGTCTTGCAGCCTTGATTCAAAATTTTGAAGGATTTTGATATCGGCTTAATTTTTCAATGCCATCTTTCCAACAGCTGCTAAGTATACTGCCAAAATAACACTGTATAAGAATGTTTTACTGATGTATGACTTAATCAACTTTGGGATTTCTTTTTTCTGTTTTTCAAATAGCCTGAGGAGGCTCCTTCGCTTGCTGTTTCTACTGAGCCATCTGTAATTGTATCAGAGGGCGATTCTGACAAGATCGCTTCCCAAGTGCCACAGATGCTGCAAGAGACAGATGTTTCTAGTCCCAGTATTAAGCAAAACAGTGTGCCTCCTCCACAGAGTAAGTATCTCTTGGTACAATTCATTCATCTGAATTCGTGGTGTACTTTTTTTCCATAGAGCATATATAGTCAGAATGCTTTGCCCCGAGTTTTGGATTTAGAGTGGCATATCAGGTGCTGCATGTTTCATTTATGTATCTTGCCATATTTTAGCTTTCATTGAAGTACTTTGGCAAATGTGCTTTTGCTATAAGGAAAAACTGGCTTCGTATGCTTGAATGACTGAAAATGTCTGTTGGCCCTGTCCAGGCCTTAACAGCCATTTGGACGTCCTCTTCACCATCAGGACTGGAGCTCCATGCTGTGACTAAGTAATTCTGCCAGTACTGTTTCAAAAGTCTGCTTGCGAGTCTTCAGTGGAACAGATGGGTTCTGACATAGCAGTTGACAGGATGTTTAGCTACCAGAAGTTTAGAAAAAAAAAATAAATAAGCAATTCAGTTTTCAACCTGCTGGGGTTTTTTTGGCTTCTCAGTTTAGCTCATTAACATCTTTTTCCATATGCTTCCATGAAATGTAGTTATGAAGGAAAACAGTTGCTAACAGGGGAGTAGAAAGGTATTGGGTGATGCACTTTTTTTTGTTGTAGCCTAACAGCACATACATTGGGCTGAACTACCGCAGGTATATTGCTTTTTAAAAATATACCGTGCCCAGAGATGTCAAATGTATCCTCTGTTGTACTCAGCAAAAGTGCTTATACTGGAGTGCTCACCCAGTAACATGGAAGAATTAGAAGGGAAGTCAGGGTGTGAAAGGCGTGGCTTTAAAAAAAAAAAGTTGTTTAAATTAGACTTCTTAATGATGTTAATAAATACTTCGTAAGAAGTTCCTGGCTAAGTGTTGAAGTACTAAACCAGTTTTTAATGACTGCAGAAGAAACTATATGATTTCATAATTATAGTCTGCACTAATTAGCTTCTTGGTTTTGAATATATTAAACAACAGGCTCTTTCAAGTCAATGTGTCAACTTGCAACTTTTTGTTCTGGTTCTGAAAGATGAAGGCTTTTGTGACTGGTTCATGCCTCAGCAGTTGGAATAACATCTCTTATGCTCAGCATATGAAACACTTCACCCGATTTACCACTTTCAACAGCCAGCATGTTTTAAGGCAGTCTGTTCTAATAAAATAATATAGTGCTGCTTTATTTGATTATGGATTCCATGTAACCACATCTTTATGTAGTTCATTGTTTTTAAAAATACTCTTCTGACATGTCACTTAACCAGATCCCACTGGCTTTAACTACTAAATATGAAAGTGAACAGTTAATGTCAATTGCGTATGTGTATATTATTTCCACTTAGCAAAAAAGAGTAATGAGCCTACTGTACTGTAAATTACACATTTACAACATGAAGGACCTTAGTTGTGTATCACTCTTTGTATTTGTGGTGTCAAAAAGTAGGCTGAAATTGGCGAATGTTGGTTTAGATGCATTTCAAATTAGACTATTTGGGAGAAGCAGGTAAATATAGCTCTCCTTCAAAAATCATGCTAGTTGATTATTCTAAATTACTCCATAATAATATGTGGTGCACTGCCCTAGATTTTAAAAGTCAATTCTGTGTAAACTTTCACTGTCCTGACACTGTAGTTATCTTTTGTTTTTAGCAAAGTCTGAAGAAAGCTGGGAATCCCCCAAACAAGTTAAAAAGAAGAAAAAAGCAAGAAGAGAAACGTGAACTTCTGAGATGGACATGTGTTGCTGAATACTGTCATGAAGATTATGCTGTTTATGCAATAATTTGTGAACATGTACAGAATTTTATATGAATTGCAAACAATTTTTAAAAACAGAACTGCTGTGAACACAAACATCTTTAAAAAGGAATCAAAGGAAAGTAACTATGATATAGCAAACAGAACATGCTACATTTGAAAGACATTCTGAAGAGTCTGTTTTTCCAACTTTTGGAGAGAGATCTTAATTTAAAAACTGGTTTTACAACACAGTGCCCTGTTTACAACAGATTATACTCTCATCTACAGCTGTGGATAAAAGATTGGTTTCAAGGAAGGGTTCTCTGTAAAAATAATTGTCTGTACAATAGTGGGTGTTTCTTGCCTCTCTTATGAGTGATGCATTAGAAGCACAGAATGTCAACCATTTGAATTTGTTTCATGCCTAAATCAAAGTGCTTTGATTAAATACATAATCTGCCATATCTTTACAGTAAGTTGGTTAGCAAGCCTGCTAGCTGTTACAGGAATCACAAGTGCAAATCATTAACCATTTGTACAGTCAGACCTTCATGGTTTATTATATGAAGTTAACACAATAAAACTGCTTTGGGTTAAAAGTTTGAGAATGTGATTTGAAACTTGAGTATGGTTCATGAAGTTATTTTTGATAATGTCTATTACCTTACTTGAATTGTTGAAGATAACAGTATATTTTTAAGAATGCAGTAATGTGCATAAAATTGGTTTTTCTCCTTCGTTCCCTACAGTTCTTGGTTGATTCAAACTCCCATCTAAAACTGTATCCTTTCAACTTTTAAACTTACGTAATGAATTGAAATCAAACGTTCTCTTCTCTTAACACTTTTTAACGTACCGTACCCGATTCTGTTCTGCCAGACCCAACTCTGTTCTGTTCTCTGTTACTGAAACTCTGAAGAGTTGTTTGGGATTTCAAAGATCTGTTGGAGAACTGGAGTGTCTTCAGACAGCTTTAATTGACATTGTCAAGACCAGTTATCAGGAACACATTTTTTTACTGCCTTAACCTGTAGTATGTAGAATGTGTCTAGACTTCTGGACAGGAGTTAGTGTTTTTATATAAAATAAATAAAAATTCATGCAAGTATAGCAGTTGTAAAATAAAGACCATTTCCCGCTTGAAACTGTTAATTAAAATGGTGTTTAAGATGTGTTGTCATTTTCAGGCACTGTGTTATTACATGGAATCAAACTGGCAGATGTGTTTGTGTCTGTACGGTGCATGCTCAGCCATGTACACTGTAAATAGCCTTTACAAAAATTTGTTTAATAAGGATGGTAATTAACATCACCTGGTAAATTCAGGTAAAGAAGAGCCAAGATATCATTTTTTTTTTAAATGATCGACTTCTGGTTTTGTGGCACAAACAGAATTGTTAACAGTTGTAACACGTGGTACTGATCAACAACCTTGTACTGTCTCACTGTGCGTGGCTGCAGTTCAACGGTATTGTAAGGCAAGAATTGTTAACGGGGTGACCTGGTTTTAATTGGACTGAAAATGCGCCTTGCTGATGGAGAGCTTTCCTAATAAATGGATACTAACTTGCACAGGTATTAACCCCTGTATATCAGGAACATGTGATACTCTAAATTGATTTGTTAAAATAAATAGAGCGTATTGGCGGTATTGATTTATTTACTGGGAGGGAGTAATGCCTGAGACTGCAAGGCTCATGTAAAACGAGTTTAGAGCTGAAGTACAGCTTTTCAAGGAGTATCTTAAGGCAAACACAAAAAAGATACTACAAAATCGTGCAGAACCCTTTGCGTGTAAATAAAAATTATAATTTTACTTGTCGTCTTCATTGCAAAGATTAAAAAGGATACCCTTTGAATTCAGGTCTGTAATGGCTGTCCAAAATGTGTGTTTCTAATCTGTATGTTGTGCTACGAGCCTCTTGTAGAAAATAATGAAGATTTTATGTAATGAGAGAGACTGCCCCAAAGGCTTTCACTGCATAAATTCTTTTTTTTTTTTTTTTTTCCCCTCTTGAAGGTAAAATTTGTGATATTTCTGGGTTAGTAAGCTCTAGCTCCTGAATAGCTTGTCATTCTGGAAAAAAGAAATACCTAGCTAACAACGTAGGAACCCTGCTAATTAACAGCTACTGCTAAGCGGGATCATATGCATAGCCTTCCTTCCCAGATGTTGTTACCTATTTAGCAGCACCTCTTACTGTTTTCTTAATGTGCAGTTTCAACGTCTTAGAAAGCGAAACTTGCTTTATTTGCCATTCATTAAAGAGGTAGTAACTGTATAGCATATTGTCTATAAATAGAAACTTTGTTATCTATGTACTGTCATCTTTCTATGACTCAAGCAGTGGTTAGTCTTAATGATACACTGTATCCAGACTTTGGTACTTGGATAGAAAGTGAAAACACCATTTAAAGAAACTTAATCATTTTTTTCTTTTTTTTTTCTTGTTGAATGCATGGAATGGTTTCATAAATCCAATATGTTGAGGTTTTTTTCTAAATACTCTGGACTTACTTGTATGCGTAACTTAAACTTGTGATGATATGTAATTGAATAGTCATGGCATATTTTTATTTCTTTTGTGGGGAGGGAGAGGTGTACAGAATTCATATGTGCTTGTTACAAAGGTAACGACTGTGCATTGGTTTGGAGGGGGGTGAAAACTGTATTTCTGATGCCCTTTTAGAAGTCTAAAGAAAAAAAGTGCAAGAGAAAAGCACTACTTTAATATTTACTAAGAAAGAATGTACATATTAAAAACATTTCAAACTTTATAGAAACACTTCTAGTACTGTTGTGTTGTAACTGTATCTCATTGGAAACTGCCTTATTCATCTCTCCTAGCCGTGGGGTTGTCCTGTGAGTAAGGCTTTTGAGAAGCGCAGACATCAGAATGAAATCTCTTACAGCCGCTTATACCTGTGCGTCTCAGGCTAGTGGCCGCTGAGCACCAGGGAAGGACAGTTTCAGTTTTCCAGGCCAGTACTGAAAGATTTCTTCATCGTTCTGCTGTAAATAGAAGAAAGGTGAGGGAAGGTGGGGCTTACATCAACCTAAAAAGTTTAATTAGTTCTTAAAAGATACTGCTATGTTTATTTTACTGTGAACCGCTTCATTTAAGAACTAAGAGCATCAGTTGAGTCAGTTCGTGTGGGGGGAAGGACCAGGAAGAGCTGCGGGGCCAGGAGTTCTTGGCCTGGAAGTAGTGCGGGATGACCATGGGTTTTATCCCCTGCAGGACTAAGAACTTTGTTAGTTGAGATGGATGCTGGGAACAAAGTAGGAGAACACGTATTTGGTCAGATGGGTGAGGGGGGGAGCCATTGTTTCCTGTGCTCAGCAGTATGTTACTGTTGATGGTTCACAGACTGTTCCTGTTGAAACTTGCTTGAACTGCTAAAATTGTCTAGTCTCCATACTGGGTCCCTTCCATTTATGAAACTATTGAATTTCTGTTCTTCTAAATATCTGGTTATTGTACCAAGCTGAAGGTTTCTGGTTGGCTGAAAATCAGTGAATCAGTTTACTGAAACTGTGTTGTCTTTAATTTTTGTGTATTCTAGAAAGGAAAAATGCATTTAAAACCCTTAACATGAAACTCCTGGTTTCAGGGTTTCTTACAATGGTCTTAATAAAACAGGCATAGAAACGTCTGCAGCTCAAAGCAAGTACATTTTCTGTGCTAATTGTAGCATCGAGTGACCTCTTAACTTGGCTCAGTATTTTTAATTCAGTCCATGGCAGAGGGTAGGTCATGGACCACTCAGAACCGGATCACCACAATGAACTCATAAAACTGACTACTTCAAGACTGCTCCCTGTTTCCTCAGGGACAGCAAGCCTTTTGCACGCACCATGTTTCCACTTAGCTGTTCAATAGGCTCTGACTTGGAGTTAAGTGATTCCTTATTTCTGATGAAGTTTAAACCAAGTATTTCGTTACTGAGAGCTTTGTTTCCAGAGGCCATTCTGACTTAGGCTGCCCACAGCTTGTTTTTCATGACTAAACTCTTTCCTTCACATCCTTATCGATGTAGCTGACGAAGGGAAGTCGTGCCTTGAGCTACATCTGCAAGTGAAGCTCTGGATGGGAGACGGCTCCTCTCTGCTGTGATACTGGGACTCAAATTCTTGGGCAGCGAGGCTTTAATGTGTCTTTTGAAGAGGCATGCTGGGCTGGAGACCAGCGCCTTTCTCAGCCTTAGCCAGTTAGATAAAAGAAGGGGTGCTGTTTCAACTGGTGATCCCTCTGCTGTGGAGGGTCTGAGTGGCTGGGTGTACATCCAAGGAGATGCACCAGCTTTGCTTCTGCTCTCGGAAGCCTCCGAAGGCATTATTGAAAGATGGGTCGCCTTGGATTTTCACCCATGCACACAGGCAGCCGTTGTATGTGGGAAATATCCGCAGCCATGTCCGAAATTACTGCGGAATGGGTTTTCTCAAGATGTTGCTGTTGTTGGAAGCTCAGATCTCACCCAAATCCAGTCCTTACACGAACAGAGAGCAATCGTATGTGAAATCAATTTGATTGCCCCTTCTGGTTTATAATCCCTGGTTACTAAAAACAAGGCAACATCTTTCTGAAGGGGAAAGAGACAACTCTGAGGCTGTCATTACAATTTACAAAGAGCTACAGGCTGGATTCTAGGTTGGCATGTAAGAGTTAATTCATCCTGGTTTAAAGTTATTTATAGCTCAAATTAATTAATTTTCCACTTTCAGTTAGTTAGCTAGTTTACTGATGAAGAGCTATGCTGAATTTCCATTGTACATCCTGTAGTTAGGTATTTCCTTAAGCTTTTCTTCACCTTGAAAACAGAAAGAATTGCCATACAGAAGGCTGAGAGGAGCTCAGGCTCCGTCTCCCTTCCTCTCAGCCTCCCAAATGTGGCTGTACCGGTGTCAAAATGCTATTGCTTTGTGCTGGCCTGGGAAAAGAAGGGCTGCTTGAAATAGATGATGCTCCATGTATCCGTAATAACCCATGCCTTGGGAGCTGAGGTATTTCAGGGTTGTAGCACATGGCGGAACTCTTGTTTTCTTCATTCTTGGTTCATCTTTTAGTGCTGCATCTTGCTTATTTTAAACTGAAAGGCAAACTTTGAATGTAATCTCTTCCTGATCAAGCTTGAAGTATTCCAACATCAAAATGTAATTTGCAAAACTATTTTTGCAACCATAATGTTTTCCTTAAAGCTTCCCTGTATCCGCTCCTGGCTGGTTATGCTTCCTTATTGTATGAATGCAGTAAAACTATGAATAGAAAGCACAGACTACTGTGTAATTCCACACGACTGCTACCTGGCTTTCCGTGTGTGTTGGGATGTTTTCTATGGTCTGCATAAAACATGTCTCAATAGTTGTATTTTCTGTCAGTCAAATCCTGCGTGGGCTTTTCAGGGTGGTTTTCAACAGACCTTTGGCTGAGAATTTGGGAGGTCTGTGTGTTCTCCTCAGCGACTGTACTGCCTTAGATTAATGCAGTGTTAGACACCATCTTTTTCATAGCCACCAGCAGAGTCTGGGTACCTCTGAATTACAGAGGCACAAACCTATAAATTCAGTGAAACAAAGGCTGTAATCTTGGCCCAACCAAGTTTTGCCAGGGAGAGTTCAGGATGGGGCAGCCCCCCCAGGTGCCTATTTCAAGTGACACGGTACAAGTAACTCTGCCGTGCCAGCATTGTCCTTCATTTGACTCCAACTGTTTTATTCCGGCTGTGTGTTTTAGTTACACTGGCCTTTCGCTTGGCTGGAAAGCTGGAGTCTTTCAAGTTCTTTGAAACTTTTTCAGGTGAATCCCTTTCTCCAGGCCTGCCAGCACACTCTGAGTAGCCACGTCCAGAAGAACCAGATCTGAGCTTGGCCGGTGGCTCATACGCTTTTGCAGCCCAGGTGGCCACCACCCTACAGAGCAGAGACAGCTCCCCAGGTCCTGCGCTGCCTGTTTGGCTCCCCTCCGGAAGGGGCAAGCGCAGCTCTTAAATAAGGCTAAGGCTGTGGTGGGACTCTGGTGGTATTCCTACTCCAGCTGCCTCTCGGCATCTCTGCCGTAAGTCAAGTCTGTGGCCTGTGTAGAGTAGGGTTAATATTGGTGCTACATTAAGCACAAGACTTCCACAGCTGATTTTAACCTGGAGGTTTCCCCCCCTCATAGTTAACTTCCTTTTTTTTTTTTTTTTTTTTCCCGTATCGCAGTCATGCTTGGGTGATTATTTTTAAAGCTTTTAACAGTCTTATTCATAGTGGAGATCTGAAATATTTTCTTCCTTTTTGGTGTAATTCTTTTCTGCAGGTTCCAGGAACCAAGGTCCAAAGAGCAGTCTGCTCTGAACTACTGTGATGACGGATTTTTTTTAAATAAATAAATGAAGAAAAAGGAAAATTAATCTTTTTTAATCAACAAAAATAACATTAGTCAGCTTTGACCTAGGGATTGAACGCTTTTGACTAGTAGTAATAGTAAAACGTATTTAAGTGTTTTTCTGGAGTGGGCTCAGGATGCTCAGCGCTTGCTGGAACTGAGCTGGAAAATCAATACTGTGCTATTTTATATTCATATACTCCAGAGATGTGGTTCAAAGTCATCCAAGTCATGCAGCCTGCCGTTAACCGTGGAACTTCTTTATGGTGTTTTCGGAATGTGTCTTTTGCTGCAAGTCCTTAGTAGACATGCAGAACAACAGATTTAGTGATTGGATTTATAATGATTAAAATGCTTTTACTACCTTGAATATAAAAAGTACTTTGTAGACTGTGACAGAGACAGGTAATTGAAAGGTGCCAGGGTTTTGACATGTTGGCGACTGAGAGGTGTGTAAAACATGCAGGTTTTAAATACCCGAGGCCTGCCCTGTGTTTTGGATTTCTGTAGTCACATCATCCGAATCCCAGGCTATGGGAAAGTTGAGGTCAGGAGTCATGTGTGTCACATCAGAAAACTGCGTTTTGCCCGCTCACTTCCAGGCAGGACGTCTGTTGTGCAGCACAAGGTCAACACGTGGAAGAAGGATTGCAAGTGCTTCGCTTTGCATTAATAATTCCATCACTAAAAATCTTGGCTTTGTGCTAGTGTGCCGCTGGGATTCATCGCTCTGTGCTGCCAGAGAACATCAGGCTGGAACGCATCTTCTTATGTAAAGACTTAATGTAATGCTAACATCTCTTGAGAGCAACACACGCTGCCTCTCAAAAAGTGTTTTGCTTCTGCTTTGTGTTGCTGCTGTGTGGAGGACACGATACAGTTTTAGGCTTTAAATTCTTCATACTTAATTGTTCAAAACATTCCTTGATCAGTCCACCTCAAAGACGGTATTTTGGCAGGTTTACTGGGTGAAGAATTCCTAACTGCAAATGGTGTTCTCTCTATATGGCAGACCAGTGGCTCAGCCCTGCCCCGCGTGAAGGGAGTTATCAGCAGGGTGTTCTGCCAGGGCTTTAAGGACATCTCCATCAGCGTGGTAAAAACTCTCAACAAGGAGTGCTGACTAGCTTGTAAATATTAAGGTGCCCTACCTGGCATTTAAGTGGTTTAAGAGCTTATATACACTAAACATCAAAGGAGAAGGGGGAAAATGTGATTTACATTTTCAAAGTAAGTTTCATTTTGCAGAATGTCATGTCGGTGATTAGTATTTTTTATAGAATCACAGAATCATCTAGGTTGGAAGGGACCTTTAAGATCATCAAGTCCAACTCTTAGAGTCAAATGCTGAGAAGCTGAGCAAGCAGTGTCCGGTACGTCAGTACAAGAGCATGCAATAAGGAGGCTGCAGGATGTGTAGAAAGGAGGTTGTGCTGTTACACACCTACCCACTCGCCCCAGTAAGTTTGACTTAATTTCAGAGCGCTTTCAGATTCAGAATCGGTTTAAACATTGTCCAAATGTTCATCAGTTCACAAATGGGGAGTGCATCATAAACCTCAGGCTGAACCTAGCACTTGAAATCCCAAGTCAGCGCGTGTTATCTGAGCTCTGGCAGAAAGACGGCATAAAGCACGGCTGGGTGAGATGCTGGGTTGGCACGGAACAGGAGGCGCTGCTCTCCGAAGGGACACACACATATCGTTCTGATCTGCAGAGATGGGGTTTCCATATGCCGTGCCAAAGCCTCTGGGACTGCAAAGGTCTGTACGTAGATGTTTGACGCTGAGTTCGAACAGAGATGACAAATTCGAATTGTGTGTTATTGCAATTAAACTTTCTGTGTACCTTTACCAGCCCGTTACTGAATACCCATGTGAGTTGGGAGATCTCTGCAGCATTGCCTCAGTCAGGATTTCCCAAAGTTGCTTCAGACTGTAACCAAACACGTTCAGATGTGCATGCCTATGAAATGCTTTATAGGCACACTAATGTACTTTATGCTGATAACCTACATAGAGACAGGCAGCAGAAAGCAGTATGTGTGTGTGTGTGACATCTGCTTTTTGAAGTGATGTTGCACTTGAGGACCAGTTGCCAAATAATGCTATTTTGGTTTAATTAATATTAGCATTTGTGATGCTATTTGCTATAAAGGGGAGGATTAAACATTAGGCTTGTTATTTAAATTATCAATCTTCTGGCATGAGGGATCCTAAGGGGACGTTTTGGACATTTTGGAGGAGCATATGATGAAGAGAAGCCAAGAGTATCTTTGGTTTCTATAATTAGAAGAACATTAGCAGCCTTGATCTGTCACTTTTTACTAAAGACAATATAAAATATACAGTACTAGAGAGCTTCAGTCCCACACACCTACAGCCGGTACTGGGGGCTCCATCTCATTCTAATCTAATTTTCCTAGCTGCATTTCCCAGTACATACAAAAGGTTTATAAACTGGGACAAACTTCATCCAATTAAACTTTCTGCTCTACTGGCACCCGAAAGAAGTGTTTTCTTTCCTCATGAAGTAAGGAATCCATCTGTGCTGTATCTCTGTACTTCACGAAGGACATACCGTAGACCTGTAACATATACAGTGTCAACGGAAGGTGTTACATTGCACGTACAGTACTTGCAGTTGGCCTCCCCAGGGGCTGCAGAAAAAGGCAAATATTGTCTAACTGTGTGTGAATCCCTACCGTGTGCTCAGCCAGGCAACCATCGGAGGCCTTCAGGGCAGAATGCTGGAGGGGGAAAGCCCAGCTGGCATTTTCACGGTGTAAAGCCAGCAGCTACTGGGGCATGTTCTGCAGGCTGGGCTGGCAAGCAAGTGATCTCCGCTGGGGACTCCATGTTAAGCAGTAGAGGGGTAAATTGGCAGAGGATGTGACACGAAGAGAAAGTCAAGCACTTTTCTTAGCGCAGATAAAAAAAAGAATAGCGGTGAGACTGGCAGCTCCATGGCAAACCTCTGCCTTTGGTGAGCACCGGTGAGAAGAACTGGATGGCGTGTCCTGGAGTTTGTACAAGAGTCTAGCAAACTTGTAAGCAAGAAGGAAAAGAGGAATAACTGTATAGATACTCAAAGTAATGCTGGTGATGCTATTCAGTTGCTTTAAAATTGGTGATAACTCAGAGCTTGGGTATTTGGTGCTTAACATGCTAAAGAACAACACGGAGTAGGGGAAAATCTAAGCAGGCTCACGGGTAAAGTGGTGAGTTACTGCTTGAAACCTGACTAGCATCTAAAAAGACAAAGCTGGGAAGCGTTTGCTGTGTAACTTACAGGCAGTAATAAATTACAATTATGGAAGATGTGTTGTTTTAATTCCTCTTGACTGTGCTTAAAAATCAGTGTTGGTTCTCAACAGGATGGAAGAAAATGATTTATCACCAGACCGAGATTGTTAATAAAAGTCAAAATGATCATGGCTTCTACTAGATGTAATTAAATAAAATAAAAAAACAAATATGTAAACAGAAGACGCTTGATGAGCAAAACTGGGGGAAATATCTACATTTAAAAAAAAAAAAAGCGAGTTTTTAAAAAGTGGGAGGAAAACCCATAAATGCATAATGAAAAAGGGAATAAAATCTGGCCCAGTTCCCAGTGTTGAGCCATACTCAAATGATTCCATAAATTAAACATTAACTAATCAATCTAATGGAACTAAAAGGAAGTAAATACTACTTGATGTATATTAGCTTTTCTTAGAAGGTCTGCCTCTCCAATCAATCAAAGTCCTGTGACCTCTCTGACCGCAAATCCAACTTGGCATTAAAAACTGTCACTGATATTTCCTTTGCTCAAGCAATCTGGCAAGCAGTAAGACACTGCTGGCAACACAACCACCTCTTTATCCAACAGCTCCATCTCCTCCTCATATGCTGTACTTCATGTTCTATAATTGGCTACAGACTATGGATAAAATGTACCCATCTGTACCAGTCAGTTTAATGCTGCGTCCAGCATGAGCCTTCAGGCCAGAAGGCCAGAAAACTCCAAGCGTGACCTTCCGCTAGGTTGCTGTAGCAAAAGGTCAAGTATAAATCCCAGGATGTTTGAATCTGAATAGTGAAGAGGAATGCGGGGTACGTTACACGTAATGTATCTGTCAATTGAATAAATACTCTCACTTGTAAAAGCACAACTGCTTTTGCAAAACTGTCTAGACCCCCACACTAATGAGACAAGCAATAAACATACTTAAAGGACTGGAAGCGGTGTCTGATACTTAGAGGTTTAATTTATCAAAAAGGCTTGGAGAAGACTTCATTGTAGAGTAGAAGTTACTAGGATATGAGGTGCTAAAGGCTTTATTACCATAATGGAGGAAAAGATGATGAGTTTCAGATGGATACCAGACACCTGTGCCTAACAACTTGGTTGACAGCGGTTGGAAGCAAGCCGCAGAGATTAGGGGTTGTCTCTCCATAGCCCAGTATCTTCTTGTGCTGCCAGTGGAGGGGACCATCCAAAGCTCTTCCAACCCCCTGGGCATAAGGTGGGGCACGAGGTTTGCTGCCTCTGTTTAGCTGGGAGAACTAAAGTTGTTCTAGAAATTCCCAGAGTTACCCTAGGTAAAAGGAGAGAGAATGGATGTTCTTTATCTATTGCGAAGGTACTGGTTAGTGGTGTAGAAATGCTGCAGGGTAGAAAGTTTCAAAGAATGAACTTGCTTTTAGCACATCATACTCCATCTTTAGATGTACTTTTCAGACTCTGTTTGACTTCATATGCTTTACTTTCTTGTATTCATCTCATAAGCATCTTTACTAACATCAGTTAATGCATGTATCAGAAATATGTTATCTTCAGTCAAACCTACATTAACACTTTTAAAATTTCCACCGAACTTGCAAATTATTAATAATCAAAAATTATTCTAGTGAGAATCATTTTGTGTTAGTAATCCTCAAAATTACCAAACTTGTGTCTTTATTCTTCTAGATCAGTCCAACCTGCTTCTGTGACAAAACAGTTCTTGTGTACTACCTAGATAAGGTTTGCTTATGCTGCATGAATTTCTTTGGTCTATACCTTCTGGTTTTGGACGTTAAGGAGGAGGAAACCTGTATGTGTCTCCCCAGGATGAACACTAGAGCCAGACAGAGCTATGAGACACTCCAAATTTTCAGAGCCACTGTGTCTTCTGATTTGGCAATGTCACTAGGCAGCAGCCAGACTTGTGGCAGTTCCTGTCAAACCTGGATGGAGAAAACCTCCGTTATGAGCCACAGCCAGGGTTTCTGGTGGTTAGTGACTGCAAGACCTGCTATCTACAGACACTCTTGTACGGTGGCTGGCTGGCTAATTAGTACCCCTCAGCCTTGTTCTAAATAGTTGCTTCAGGGGAAGCCTTTGTGTGCTTTTATTAGAAACTACCTGGTGAGTCGGACGAGTGTGGAACATGCGTAAGAAGGAAGCAGCGGCCAAAGGAGTCAGTTACGCACCAACCCCAAACATCTGGTGTCCCTGTGAAATCCCAGATCAATGTGCTGTGCTACCATGGGGGGCACGGGGCTCACTGTGTCCTCCCCGTGTAGCTCTGGAGGGACCAAGAGCCCTCAGTAACATGGGGGAGCTGGGCTGATGGCCAGCTAATGGGTGGTGGCTCGAAAGAGCAGGGCTCAAGGGAATCTAGGCCCTACACCACTTCCAAATATTGCCCTGCACAAGGGAGGACAGCTTTGGGGTCTGCTGATGTGGAGCAATGGCCCAACTCTGACAATCCCACAAAAGAGATGCCCCATAGTGGGGGCTGGGAAGGACTTGCAGTTGTTTTGACTGCTGGAGGACCCCTTACAGGTAAGGGTCCCTGAAGTGGTGGTGAACACTAATGCATGGCCCAAAAGCCCTGAGAGCTAGACACAGCTACAGTTGCCCCTGGGGTATCACCTGGTGAGCTGGTGGGGCATCCTCTTGGTCAAGGTGGGATCTATACATATCAGACTGGAGGAGCACACAGGAGGAACAATGCCATTAGCGGCATGGCCAAGAATAATAAAGAAAAATCCCATAGTGTGATTGATCTTGAAAAAAGTCAAGAAAGGCTGAAAACTACCCATGCTCTCACTCTACAGGTCTGGGACTTACAGATCTTCCAGAAAGGCAAGGGAGAGGCCATGGCGGAGTTGGGTGGAGTGTCCTTTAGAGATTTGGCACCATGAGCTGGAGACTTGTACAGGGAAAAAGTCAGAGCTCAGCTCTGAGGGATTGGAGCAAGGGATCAAATCTCTCTGATGCATAATTTTACTCCCCAAAGAAAGAAATGCCCATACTGCATCAGGTGAACACTGTTTACTGCTCTCTTCACGTCTGGGTAAAGCCCTACTGCTATAGGATTCATAAGCCTATTAGTATCATCAGGAGAGGTTTTAATTGTTGCTCATATCATATGAATCCTTTGCTTGTTTTCAAAAATATAGTAAATTACTTTGCCATTATATTCCTGGGTTGGTGTTTTGCAGGGGCAAGGGGTGAAGTTTGTAATAGATAGTTGTTCAGTCTGTTGGGGTGTTAACCCCTGTAGCCTGGTCAGCAGGGAGGAGGGATGGACTCCATGGTAAGTCTATGTTCAATTCGTAATAGTGCCAACCCCATCTAGCTCTAGGGGTGGAACACACTGGGCATAAATTGCAGGGTTCTGGTAGCTGGGGGCTGCAGGGGTGCCCTGTGTGGGAGGACACCGTGCCCTGTGCTGGTCCCAGCCAGAGCCAGATGGCTCTAACTGCAGTGTCAATGTCTTCTGCACGCCAGAACTTCAGTGAGAGGGGTCTGTGGCAATCTTGTGCCAATGTGCTGAAGAAATAAGAGCAGCGGCAAGGGAGAGGAGAAAGGGAAGGGATACAAAAGAGCCACCTGAGGAGAAATGGAAGAGACGTGGTAGGAGACATTGTTGAGGACATGATTCAGTTTTGGGCCCCTCACTACAAGAAGGACATTGAGGTGTTGGAGCGTGTCCAGAGGGCTACGAAGCTGGTGAGGGGTCTGGAGGACAAACCTTATGAGGAACGACTGAGGGAGCTGGGGTTGTTTAGCCTGGAGAAGAGGAGGCTGAGGGGAGACCTCATCACCCTCTACAACTGCCTGAAAGGAGGGTGTAGAGAGAAGGGGGCTGAGCTCTTCTCCCTGGTGACAAGGGATAGGACAAGAGGAAACGGGTTCAAGTTATGTCAGGGCAGCTTTAGATTGGATATCAGGAAACATTTTTACACTGAAAGGGTTATTAACCATTGGAACAGGCTGCCCAGGGAGGTGGTGGATTCCCCATCCCTGGAGGTGTTTAAGAAAAGGGTAGATGAGGTGCTTAAGGACATGGTTTAGAAGTGGTTTTTGTCAGGGCAGGTTAATGGTTGGACTTGATGATCTTAAAGGTCCCTTCCAACCTCACCGATTCTATGATTCTATGATTCTATGATGGGGCATGTACTTCTGGAAGGTGACACTCCATGCTGGAGCAAGTACACCTCTGAGGAGCCCGCAGCCCATGGACAGCATATTGTATCTGACACTGAAGAAAGGCTTCCAGTACATGTTACCAAAATGCAAATCTGCTGCCAGGCAAATAATTAGATAATCGCCTACCCTGTTTTTGAGGTTTCTAGTGAATGTAGCACAGATGGTTTCTTCTCATTCAAAATGTTAAAATTAATCTGGGAGGCTGGCATGAATGGGAAGGCCAGAAGAAAAAAGGAAGTGCTGGATCTCAGTGTGCTCCAGAGCTTCACCAGCCTTCTTGTGAGTCCTATGTCCTCATGGCAAAACTGAGAGGCTTTCAAGTCAGAAAAGGGGAAAAGGAAGGAGGCAGTAATGCAAGCTTTTTCTTGGAGAACATGTGAGCTCTTGGCTTTTCTGATTTAGAAGGGCAACGTATCAAAATATTCTAATAATATGTTTTTTTTAAATCAGCGACTTTAAAACAGAGTCATAAAGCTGTGACTCAAGGGAGCTAGAGTTGCAAATGCCGTTTACCATCATGAAAGAAAATGTATATCAGTTGTCTAAGAGATTATAATCGTTACCTTCTATTAGTTAAATCATGACAAAATATCCCAGAAATGAGCTAAAAAGGTCCAGGCATTTCTCTCAACATTTTTTTAAAGGTCAAAACAGAATTTAAAAAGAAAGGGGGGAAAAAAATCATTTGTTGTCCATTGTTTGATACAGAAACACGAGAATTTAACTAGCTCTGTGGAAGCAGTTGCACACCGTGTCATTGGGATCACTCTCTTATAGGCTTCTAAGATGTATTCTAAGTTTTAACATGCTGGAGAAAAATACTTTTCTCACTCTGATCTTTATTGCACAAACCAGTAGAATGAATGACCTCTTGAGCCCTCTTTAAATTGTGGCAGCAGTCCGA
Source organism: Rhinoptilus africanus (assembly GCA_013400135.1). NCBI lineage: Eukaryota > Metazoa > Chordata > Aves > Charadriiformes > Glareolidae > Rhinoptilus > Rhinoptilus africanus. The sequence continues at coordinate 25,020 of VXBO01013688.1, forward strand.
TTTTATTGCGTGTTGGCCAGTCTTTCTGACAGAGATAGTGTCGGATATTTGTTGAAGGGTTACTTACTTTTTTTGAGGAAGCACAGGTGGTTTTTAAACTTGTTGCATTAAATACTTCTGTAGCCCTTGAATCTTTTGCAGCCATCCTGAAACACAGGCTCTGAAGAGAGCAGAAGAACAATTTGGACTCTTAAAACAACTCTTCACTACAGTCACAGTCAATTTCCCAATGTTGTCACTGCCCTGTGCCCAAGGACAATAGCAGGCCTTGGTTTCTGGACAATGTTTAACCCTTCTCTTATCTTCTCTTAACCTGGCCAAATACAAAGCAATTAACAACTTCTTTGCTCACTCTGGCTAAGCCTACAAGCAGAAGATGTGGTTCCCTTGAGCTGCCCTTTGGGGTATGTGCTGCAGGCAATGCTGGGTAACCCTCTAATTGAGTTATTCAAGGCCAATTGAATTATGCTGCACCATGGCTGCAGACTGTGAGTGCAGGCAGAATGTGGGAATAGATCCCATTGAAAAGATCATGTATTTTTTCAGCACAACTAAAACAAGTGCTTCTGAGGAGGATGTTTATTCACTTGTGTTTATACCACTTTCTGAGCAAGGCAGTGATACTAGTCCTCTTCAAGTCTGGTGTATAAAGACAATAATCCAGAATGTCTCTTGTACCTCACAGAATCACAGAATCACAGAATGGTAGGGGTTGGAAGGNATCATGTAGCACCTCTAGCAGCCTTGAGAAAACTCAAGTGTCTTCCAGTTCAGAAGCTGTCACTGCTGTATCTTAAATGATCTTCCACCATTCCGGTTGCTTTTGGGTGTAAGATCAGATATGACGGACTCACAGCCACCTCTGTAAGAAGTGGTGTGTGGTTTTTTAAGGCAAAGTGAATGGCAGGGAGGCTTGCGCTGCGGAGGCTGTGGTTGTGGCTGGGTAGCTGTGGGAATACTCGGGCTCTGAAACCACTTCATTGCTGTTGAATTTCTCACTGGATGCGCACTTGACAGTGTACTTCCAAAGCCTTTAAAGGTCGCCGTAACAGTCCCAGTAAGTGGGTTTCCTTCTGCCAGGTGGTGGCTGCCGAAGGCCATTCAGCATTGCTGCCAGTGGAGGGGCACGCAGCAACGGGGGGGCTGTGTCGATGGCCAGGCCCGGAAGGAGGAGACCACCGTGGTGCCAGCAACTGCCTCCGGCAGAAGCTGCTGCCCGGTGCCGATGTCCCGCCAGCCAACCCTCCTTCCAAAGGGCTCCCTCAGAAGCTGAGGTGGGAAAGCAGATTCCCCTCTGGAGGAGGTTCTGCAGAGAAAGCTGCAGGCTTGACTTGCAGCAGCCAAAGTGTCTTCTCAGCACCCGTTTGCCTGCAAGGAAAATTGCTGTTCGTTGGAGCCCAGCGAACCTCATGCTGTAACCTGCATTGTGTCCACCCCAGCTTTTGCAGCCACTTGCAGCTTTTTGTTTTAATTCAGTTGGTGGCTGTGTCTTTGCCTCCACAGCTGGTAGCAAGGGGAGTGAGCAGGGGTGGGGGGGTCGGCATCCCCAAAGCTGGTGGGGCTGCCTGCAAGTGCACAGCAGCGCTTGTTCTTGTGCGCGGTCAGCTGCTTAGGAGAGCTGAAGACTAGAAATGCTGCAAGGCAGAGACTAGATCTTCCATCTGCAAAGTACGTACTACGCCACAGAAATAAAAATAGAAGAGAGCAGATTGGACTTCATCCTTTCTCTAAACTCTGCCTGTGATTTATACTTCTCCAGACTTCTAGAGCTGGTTATAAATCAGGAGTGTGATACAAAGCCTGATGCTTCCCGATCTTTCCCATCAGGCTTTTTGAATGGAAATGAATAATTATACAGGAAACTACTTTGAAGTAATTAGTGTTCACCTTCTCATTCTTCCTTCCTTTTTCTTCTGAGGATATCCAGATTAAAGCCATTGATGGGAAACCATAAGCAAAAGAAGACATGCAGTTAATTTCTCCTTGCACAGACGAGAGCTGCACTGGGGGATGTTACACGCGGCTGCCACCTCCAGGGTTGCTCCTGCCCGGCTGCTGGAGCCCAGCTTGTTGTGCCCATCCCAGGCTGACGGATGTGGCTGTTGCTTTCCCGTTTGCAGGCGCAGGACACCAACACTGATGGCCACAGACAAAGTGCTGCCTCCAGCTGTGCCTCCTACGTGTAGGACTCGCAGAAGACCTAAGTACAGACCAGCTGCTCCAGCTTGACATTTGCAAGCACATAACACACACGCGTGGTTTGGGGCAGATACAGCCTCTCACTCGGCAGCAGCCAGCCCCAGGCACACGGGCCGTGACCTGTGGTCCCACTCCGGCCACCGGCGCTGAGCCCCTGGCTCGCCTCACTCATGCTGGTCCCCCAGCACCTGGCACTTACTCCTTGCAGCCCCCGCACAGGCTGTGGGGAGAGTGAGAGCGCACAGAGAGACAGGTAAGAAAGGATTTAAGAAGAAAGGGTCATCAGGCACAGGGCAGCGTCTGACAAGTGTACTTTACACATGACTGACCTCTTATACCCCTTTCTCTCCGATCCCCCTTTGCTCCTTCCTGATCCCCTTCCCCTCATTATTCCCTCCTAAATTTTGCAGAGTCCCACAAGCCCCCCTTGAATATCCCTAATCCTTGTGTTCCTCTTGTTCACCCCTTATCACTTACAAAGTCCAGGTGACCTTCTCCAAAGCTGCCCCTGAAGCTCCTCAATGACCCATCAATCAGTAACCAGAGACTTTTGATCTTCATCATTGTCTCGAGGTTTGTGTCCTTGTTTATCACTTCCCCCTTATCCCCTTTCCTTTGAAAAGATCAGGTCCTTGGTCAGATAATCTTAATGAAGCAGATGCTCTTACCTTCCCCATACCCTTACAAGCCATAAGTACAGGTTTATTCCTTCTGCCTTGGTCTCTCGAGGTACCAGTGAGACAGTCCACAACAGGTTGTTTGGGATTTTCCTTCTGTCTCTGCAATATTTGTTTTGTCAATATGGATGTTTCATTTTACCAGAATTAGGGTGTCATTTTTTAATATGAATCTTGAAAATACAAAATGCAGTATTTGGCTCATGCATATAATCTAGCCAAAATTATAAATTCAGTGCCACAAGGCTTTTCTCTTTATCCACCAAAAAAAAAAAAAACCAA
>VXBO01013688.1:28202-53929 GCA_013400135.1 Rhinoptilus africanus
ACACGACAGAAAAAAGCTTTTTTCTTTAAACAAAAAAAAAAAAAAAAAAAAAAAAAAAAAAACCCACCACCCAAAAAACCCAAACTCAAAAAAACCCAGCAGAAAAAAAACCACCAAACCACCCATAAACCAACCCAAAACCCTGGAAGTTTTATAAGGACAAACAAAGAACAGAGGTTATTTAAAGTTCCTATATAAAGTATTTTTAATTTAATTTACTATAGTAATTTACAAGTAGGGATAATGCATAGTTAGAAATGTTTCTCCTTGCCAAGTTAGCTTTTATCTCAGAGTTCCTGCTCTTTGCAGATGTATGTATGAAATAAAGAAGAGCTCCAAAGCAACCATATAGGGAAACATTTGAGTACTTTCCAATGTTATATTTTGATGATAAATTGTGGGATTTGGTAGGAAGCCAAGACAGATGGCAGTAAATAAATTATTCTTAGGGTCAGACTATGCGTACAGACCGCCCGGGAAAATTTTCTCTGTTATTTCCTGTAAAGAATGATTCAAATCTCGAATAATAAACGGTGAGAAAGTCGGATGCTTGATAGGAAGTTTAGCTTCTACCTACACCAGTGCTTCAATACGCAGCACTGGGTCCTTCCTCCTAATGCTGCTTCCCCCCCCGACCATCAGGGCATTAACTCCAGTTCCGGAGGATGAGGTTAATGTCAACTTGTGTGTTGGTTACGTGAGGCGATTCCAGCCTCCTTAATAGCAGTGACTTTGCGAGTGGATTAGGAGGGCACTATGAAAGAAAATAAATGGCTTCAGAATTTGGGGCAAATCCAGAGCATTCCATGATCTCCTACAATGTCATCTTTCTTTATAGCGGAATTGGCCAGTCAGGAATTGCTAGGCGAGCTACAGGCTTTGCTAGGGAAGTGCCATCATGGGCTCGCTTTCTCCACGCTGATGCCAGGAGCAGCCCTGCCTGCGGAGGGGTGGCAGGACCAGCGGGAGAATGGCGCTTTCCCACCACCCCTGACACGCCGGGGGGGCGGGGGCCGGGCTGTCACCCCGCTGCATCTCCCCAGTTTCCTATTTTACAATCCCCCCGCGGTTGCTCCGGTGCTCTGGGATCTTCCTCTCTTCCCGGGCAGGGAGGGGCCGGGAGGCGCAGCCGCCACCGGGGGACCGGCGGGGACCCTCACCCCCTCCCGCCGCCGGCTGGGCTGGGTCCGGTCCCTCCGCTCTGGGTCCCGCCCGCCGGGAGGGGCTGCCCCGGCCCCGGCCCCGCTCCCGGTCCCGCCTCCGCGGAGCGGCGCGGGGAGAGGCGCGGAACGGCGCGGAGCCCGCAGGAGCCGCCGAGATGCTGAGCTCGCCCTGGGCGCGCTTTTACTCCAACAGCTGCTGCCTCTGCTGCCATGTCCGCACCGGCACCATCATCCTCGGCGTCTGGTACCTGGTAAGCGCCCCCCCGCGCTGTCCCCGGGTCCCCGGGGGTGTCCCCCCGGCCCCGCTCGCAGGGGCCGCTGCTCCTCGGAGGAGGATGATGGTGGCAGCGGCTAAGGCTGCCCTTGGCAGCCCAGGCGGTTTTTGGAGATAACCCTCGGGGGGAGCCGTGTGATGCCCGGCGAGCCCCGGCGCGCCCCCGCGGCCAGCCCAGGGGCTGTCGCCCGGCGCGGCAGAGCCTGGCGGTTAGACCCGGTCGGAACTGGGAAACCGAGGGTGCCTGTGTTTGAGGGTCAGGGGAGTGGGAGCAGGAGACGCGGCGCAGAGGCAGGCTCCCCAGGGGCTCCAGAGAAAAGCCATTCTGGGGATGGTAATGGGACAAGTGGAGAGCCCTGGTGTAAGGGGATTTCCTGGCTCCCCCAAGCTTGGGGTCGGTGTTTCCCCGGCCGGGGCTGACCTGCAGCGCTGGGGCCCCTCTGGTGCTTTAGCTCCGGCAAGGCTGCCCGGACGCTGACCGCTCTGCACAGAAAACCTTGTTTTGCCATCTCTGGACGATGTTTCGTGAAGAGCTGGGTGTTCTTGTCACTGCTGTTCCTTGTTCGTCAGACAATTGTCTGTCAGTAGCATCTTCGTCTTGCCTGGCAGAGAGCTGAAACCTTTCGAGCAGCTGCTGTCACGTACTAGAAAGGCTTCTTCCCTCCATCAGGGTTGTAGGACATGAGTGGGGAATTCAAGGCACAGCTTTAATGGGTTACCGTCAGTCCCAGAGGCTGTTCAACACCCAGTTACTCAGCCAAAGGAAAGACTCGGGGAGGAGGAGGGGCATTAAACCCTCAATTCTTCTCCTGTCTTTGACAATCTTTTCTCAATCCCTTGGGTAGCAATGCGGGAAAAGCGGCTTTCCCAGAGCCGGCCCTGCCATAGCCGCAGGGTTTGCAAACGTGTCACAAGAATAAAAAGAGCGGGTTCATTGCTTTGGGTTATGTAGATGCACTTCTCAGACTTCCCTCTTCCTTGGTGTGAGAAATCAGTCTCCGTCCGAAGCCAAGGCCACGCAGAGCTGTTTGCCAAGCATCATTTTTCAAATGATTGCAGACGGAAGGAGATTAGACCCGGGCTTATTTGCTAACTACTGAAATTCCCTTCAGAAGCAAGTGAAAAATGCAGGGCTGGCCTCCATTGTAGGGCAGCTCATTAAATAAATTCAATCAGCATAATAAAAAGCCTAGGTTGACATTTATGTCCTAGAAATCATATAAAATGCTCTATGTCATATAAAACACGTATTTCACCACCGAGAAAATGGTACATTAGTTGAAATATTTCTTGCTCCTAGTTTAATAAAATATGGCTAAATGCAATATCCACATTTTGCGGTATCTGAAATACTGACAGTATTGAAAAAGTTGCTCCTCTTTGCCTGACTGCAATGAAGTTTCAAGAAGTTTTAATATGATCTGAAAGCTTTTGAACAGTTCTTCCAGGATGCTTGTTATTTCTTTCTGCCTTCAGCTGAATGAAGCCTTTTCACGTTGTCTCCACAAAGACAGGGACAGAGATATTTTAGCTGTTCAGTGGACCTAAAGATATTTGAGGAAGAGGAAATTAAGTACATCAGCTGGCCTTAGATACAAAGAAAAAGCCTGACGGCTTTTTAGATTTTGTTACTTATTGAGTTACTAACATTTAAATGCCAGTGCCCCAATTTCACATAATTTTTTTCTGCAAAATCTGTTTTAATGTTTTTTAACTAGTGGATATTTCCTGATTTGCACCTCTACCTACTTTCCTTCTTTTGCTTTATAGATTTTTCAGGGCAGATTTCTTAATGACTTCAAACTGACAGTAACTCATAATATGTCAGGGTGCATGTTTCTTTCTGTGCTTTCTCTTCTACTGCAAATATTTAGATTTTTAAGGTTAACTATTAAGGATAGAAATTTAGATGCACATTGATAATAAATGCTAAACCTTTTTGCTAGCTTGCAAAGTTAGGAAGCAGTAAGGAAGGAAGGTGCAGCTCCTTGAGTAAAAAGCTACCTTGGTTGAAAGGTCTGGTTTACAAAGTCATACACAAAATATTGTATTGTCTCAAAAGAACAATTATGATTTTATACCATGTGCAATTGAGGGTTTACATAAAAATAGATGCTGTCCTGGTAGCAAATTATGGGTGGTTGCATTATTCCAAACCACAGGTGAGCTATGACCATTACCTCAACGAAAGTTCAAGCAAAAACTACTTCGATTTTTCACCATGCCAACATGTATTCTGTATACTGCTTACCAGTATGCTTTATGGGAGGAAAAAACATCCCTCTAGAGAATGAATGGTTTTCTTGCTTTTTCATATCTCTCTACCTATGAAGTATAAATTTTATTAGTTCTATGACTATGAATACAATGATTCGGTAGTAGAGGCTTCTGAAGGAGGAAAAATTGGTAGCTTAAAAGTTTTAGTAGGCTTTTAAAATAACATTTTCACATGTTGAACCAGTTTTCAGTTAGTATAATTTCAGGAGGCAGAATTGTAAGTAAATGTGGAGAGTAGATGTGAGTAAATGTGGAAAAAATAGTACGTATCTCGGGGATGATGTTTTAGCTCTTTAGTTTTAATGTTTTAATGGGATGTTTGGGCTCCTACGAATAGTGGAGAGAGTGAGGAGCTGAGTGCAGGTGGAGTCACCAGGGCTGGATGATGAGAGCATTTTTCCACGTAGGTAAGGGGAAGGAACGCTGTGCGCATTTCCAACACACACCCAGCAGCCACCGACACTTACCATGCTCTCGTGAAGTATCAATAGCTGGGAAATAAATATTTAACTTTGCTCTATTTTAGAACATAATGGATCTCAGAATGCTAATGTTTCTACAGCTACTGTGTTTCAGTATTTTCTTCCTGGTGGAGCCGTAGTTACTGCATCTAATCTAATACAGCATTGCAGGATATTGCAATATAATATACATAATACAATCCACATACTAGCACAGAGCACTTGAGGTACTTCAATGCAGAAAGTAACTTGTAAAGGATGGAGCAGCCAGAGGAAATTTCCTGAAAAGAATACCTAATCAGGTTGCAGAATAGCCTGCACTTCAGGAACTAGTGTGCTGCCTTGGGAAGAAAAGCTTAAGAGGAGGTGCTGCAGTGTAGAATACAAACATTACGCTGAAGATTAAAAGAACAGTAATATGGCTGGCTGGGGGCTAATACTTATTTCAAAACCTGAGGACCAGTTTGGTATGCCTGGTTATTAATTTTGGGTTTTATCCTGCTGGCATGGACTTTACGCTTCTCTGTAATTACAGCATGAAATCAGAGGTCACAAGGAATCATGCAGAAATATTTTTGGGCACGAGTCTTACAGGTGTCATATTTTGAAAAAAAAAATAAATTAAGGAAAATGAGGAAGCTACTTCCAGCAGCTTAGTTTTGTTCCAGATAATCATGTCAGTGTTCTGTTGAAGGCAGTGACACTACTGGAAGGAGCCAACTTGAGTTTTGATCTCCTCCAAGTGCTGGAATCCAGGGGAAAGCTGGCATTTTTGTCAGTTCCAAGTGACCCAGTCAGTACTGGTGGGTCAGAATAACATCCCCATTGGTAACTGCATTTATAAACACAGCTTGTTTACTGTTGGCTCCCCTTTCTTTACCTAAAACACAAAGAAGGAATAACGTCAGTTGTGCTGACCATGCCACGGAAGGATTTCCCACTCCCCCAACACATGGAAGTGCACACCCTGAGGCTCCACCGGCACCATCTGGGACAAGGGGAATTATTTCCCATTGACTTGGGAGTAGGGAAAATGAAACTCAAAGGCATCAGTTTAGAAAAAAAAATAGTTAAAAGAAGAAGCTTTCCTCTTTGAGTGATGTGTGCCCAGTGCCACCTACTACCTGCCTCGCTGCAGCAGTGTCCTGGGCATGGGCTGCTCCTGCCCACGGTCCCCCAGGTTCCACGATCCCCATGGTCCCCCCAGCCCCCCAGGAGCCACCACTGGAGCTGCCCATGGCTCAGCGCTGCCTGCCCCTGTGCTCCCTGGGGCCCGGCAGAGAGAGGCTAAAAATAAAAACTAATGGAAGACCAAGAGCCTTTTATAAAGTTGTGAGTCTCCCTCTGAAGGACGTGCGGTAAGGACAAGAATAGAGCAAGCCAAAGCTTTTTGCCAGGGTGGCTTCAGCGTTTGAGCTGCTATTTGTGGAAAGCTCAGTGTGAATTGCTAGTCCTGACATTTCAGTTCTGGATTTTTCTGAATATACAGTTGAAAGCGTGCATAATTTCTGTCTGCATCCCAGTCATTTTTTAATAGAAGGATTGAATGCTAATGGATGAAAAAAAAGGTACTGGTAGTGGCCTTTTTATACTGTAAAGCAAAAGAAAATCACTGCTTTCTCTGGCCTCACTGATTTACAGGCTGAACGCCCTGCTTACATCAGTAGAGTGCACTTGACTTATGTCAAAAAGAGAATTAAGGTATACATTTTGCCACTGGGCCATAGTTATTCCCTTGTCTTTTTCAAGCCCTGTGCAAAATAGTACGTATGGCAATGTGCTTAAGTACCAGTTAGAAGATTACTGAAATCTTGGCTTACTCGGCAGGGAGCAGAGATCAGCATGGGTGCTTGTGCAAACCAAATATGCTTATGCTGGGGTCCTTCTAAGCTACTCTGTCCCCACTCCTGCAACTTTTAACGGCCTGAGACTGCTCACAGCAGCAAAGAATTGTAACTGTGGGTCCCTTGAACAGGGTGGAAAGGCCATTTCAGGGAAAATAAAGACATTCTAAGAGAAGATAAAGTTATTAGTTATTTTTCAAAGTTGCAAGAATCAGGCAATATTGATAACTGAAAAAAGAAATGAAATTGTGAAGAAGGGGAAACGGCACCATTAGAAAGACTGATGTTACAGGGACTTGGAAACTTTGTTATCCCAGTGCCAGGTTGTGGGAATTTGCATGGATACAAGTATTTATGAGGCTTTGTATTTTGCTTAGAAAATTAGCTTTCTTTGTTTTCACATAGAATGAAATCGGCTAAGAATAAAGGATATACAACTTCATCTACATACGAATAGTCATAGTAGATCAGCCAGCTCACTGAAGGCTCCGTTCCTTCATCACAGCCAGAGATGTGACTTCCCATCTCATGCCAGTGTGATTTAGCATGGATGTTGGCTCAGGTTATCCTGCAGGCAACGCCACCTTTATCACTTCCACTAGTAGTCCAATACTAGTGGCACTAGGGCAAGAAGTCTTGCAGAATGGGGCTTGCTGTGTGTTCACTACATGATTGCCCCCTGTGGCCCAGACATAGGCCATATATCGAGGGGGAAGAGCTGGATGGTGTCAATGACACAGCTAATTCCCAGCCCTTGGTAGGAGATGGAGTGTCAGCTGCAGGGGAGATTTCTCCACTGGCAGGTGAAAGGTTCAGGAAATGATCTGAAACTACCTGAAAATCCTCATTCTTGTAGTGGAAATGACTGCAGCAACTGAGTATTTATGTCCCAAGTGCCGTGTCTATGAACCTACCGTTAGCTTTTCTGTACTTCCTTTCATTAAAAAAAAAAGAAAAAAGTTGTCATTTAGATAGAATCATAGAATCGCTGAGGTTGGAAGGGACCTTTAAGATCATCAAGTCCAACCATTAACCTGCCCTGACAAAAACCACTTCTAAACCATGTCCCTAAGCACCACATCTACCCTTTTCTTAAACACCTCCAGGGATGGGGAATCCACCACCTCCCTGGGCAGCCTATTCCAATGGTTAATAACCCTTTCAGTGTAAAAATGTTTCCTGATATCCAATCTAAACCTCCCCTGGCATAACTTGAACCCGATGAGATATCAGAAATTTTTTGCTATGAGGGTGGTGAGACGTTGGAACATGTTGCCCAGAGAAGCTGTGGATGCCCCATCCCTGGAAGTGTTCAAGGCCAGGCTGGATGGGGCTTTGAGCAGCCTGGTCTAGTGGGTGGCTGGAACAAGATAATCTTTAAGGCCCCTTCCAACTCTAACCATTCTATGATTCTGTATTCTTGGAAAGAAAAAAAAAAGGTAGCATTCCCAAGCAACTCATTGGAGACTTGCTGCTTTGTGCACATGGTTGCTTTTGGGGAGAGTGGAGAGGGTAATTGGAATTCACTATAAATAAAGAAAAATATGAACCATACTTTCAAAGGCTTCCCTGTATGATTGATGTACAATGTTGAATATCCAGCTGAGACTGGAATCAGAGGAGGTTCAGGGTATTTGCTCTTGGAGTGGATTGCAGCCATTTCATTATCTTCTTGAAGACCAGCGAGAAACAAATGACAGATCCTGCACACAAATACCTGCTCAGGGCCTGCATGGTACTTTTTTAAGAAATTGAAAATATATGTATGCATTTTAGACGTAATAGAGCAAAGAATAAAGACCACCACTGATCATTAACATGAACAAAATGTATCTTGTCTGAAGGACCATTTGAATAACTACTTTCTTATAGTAACTTTTTTAGAGTGACAGTATTAAATAAAATAACAATAAATTGCTTCAAAAATTGCTTCAGGAGGATTTCCTAAATAGCTCCTTACGACTTTTGCAGTGCAGGACCTCATCCCACCTCCTTCCCTCCTCATTCCAGTTCGTGTTTCAATGGGTCTTCAGTTAAATTAGAAAATAAAGTACCATATGGGAGGAATTTAAATCATACAATCAATAAGACAGCTTGCAAACACCCCAATCACTCACCTCTGGGTGACAGAATCAATCCATGAACAGGCCAGAAAGATTATCTGAAAAAAGGATGGATTCATAAGTGTTATTTGTGCTTTCTGTTCTGAGTGAAAATAGCAAGGTTTGGGTATTTGCTGTGTTGCAGAGAGGACCAGAAATGGCATTTTGTCAGTCTTCCCCAGACTCTGTCACACATCAGTCTGCTTGTTAATGTTCTTGTTTTTAAAAGTTTTTAGGCATTGGAGGGCTAAAATTTCTTGTAAGCATCTTTTGGACAGTCCATGCATTTACTGAACTGTTTATTAGTCTGTACCATAACACAAGGATTTCTGATAACTTCTTTAAGCTCTAATCTCCTTACACTTGCAAGTTTTCTTATATCCCCAAATACCACGGTAGGATTTTTCACAGAGTATCTGAATCATTGCAACTGTAGCTGATAATCTGCATCAGTTGTCCAGGATAATGATACAGTTCTCTCTTCTAATCAGCACAGTTATCAACTCAGAAAACTTTTGTAAAATGCCCTTTTTTTTTCTTAGTAAGGCCTTCAATCGGATAATAAATTCACTGGGATTATAAAGAACAGTTGTCTCCTTCCAGTGAGAAAACAGATGGTTTGTTGTAAGCGGAGCAAAGTTTACATAAATGCTCGTTAAAGGAAAGAAACCCATTAAGAGTCCAGTATGCTATAATTACATTTGTTTTTTATACAAGAATCATGAATGTGTTTATAGAAAGGAGAGGAGGTATTACATTAATCAAGTGAAATGTGTTTAGAAGTTCCATTGAAGGTTAATATGTATCTCCTAGTGAGCCAGAGGAGAACACATTAAGCTTCGTAAACTGATCGTTGATTAGACTGACGTCAGTGAAAATGCAATTAGTCTTATATATTCCTGGACATATGGAACGGATGTTGCAAAATAGCCAGGAATTAATTTCCTTGATTGCTTTATTTTCTCTGGTTTTACTGTGGGGTTCATGCTTTGACTGTAGAGCTCTGGAAGCTTAAAGTGGCCAAGGCTTGAAAACGTGGACGGGAGTTTCTGTGACGTTCTGCATCTGGGCTGCAGGTTTCAAGCCCCGAATCTCAAAGGAGCAGAATAGGAAGAGAAAAAACCCCACACTCGTTGCTGAAGGGGCAAGAGAGTCCTCCTGGTCGATCGGAAGTGGTGCATCTGCCAGCAAGGCATCACCAAAGAAATAGTCTGGACTTGAGCCTAGCGCCCTGTTCCTGGACCTCCTGTGGGTCTGCTTTCTTTCGGATGTCTGCAGTCAGCTCTGACTACCGTCATCCTAGTCCTCTGCTTTAGAAGAGGTTTTAAAAGTGCTGTGTCTGTTTTTCATTTCATTGCTGGCTTGTGCTGAGCAAGGTCTTGTTCCTTCAGAAGATATATTAAGCTACTTAAAACAGACAGGACAAATGCTTTTGGCAGAAACATGGGTTTGTGGGAGATTTTCACCTTGCGGAGGTGCATTTCCCAACCCTGAAACAGCTGTGCCCAGACAGATCGGATACATGTGATCATGTCGTTTACTATTTCAGTAATTATCTGCACTGTACAGTCCTTTGCGGTGCGCCTGCTTCTTACACGCATAACTAAGTCCCTGCCTTGGGTTGCAGAGTGATGCAAAGATGCAATTTACTACTGACAGCCCTGGTCCCTTGCATGGCTTCTGTGGATATTGCCTGTGGTGACCACGTAAGGATAATTATCAAAGTTTTGGTGTGTTTTGGTTGTTTCTTTTAATTCACTGGGCATATGTCAAAAATTGGGGCACACTCCTCTCCCCAGTGCAGTAACACATGTCCAGAGAGGCTGGAGGTGAGTCTGAGCACAGACAGCATCACTGGCTGGCGTGGGTAAGACACAGTAGCTGCTGGCCAGGGCCAGCTGCCTTGGGCAACCCAGCCTAAGTCCTGTTACAGCTGCATTGACTGGCCCCTTCTCTATCACAAGTCCACACTAAGGTTTTCAGACCCATGGGAGCTGCCAGAGCTCACATCAGCTGGGAGACTTTAGCAGGTCTGCCCTCAACATTTCACAGTCACCTGCAAGACTCAAAAATCCATTTTTGGAAGTCAAGGACAAACACAGAAACCAAGCAAATCCCAACTGACCAGCTGAACAACTCTTTCTCTAGTAAGATTTTAATGCATGCCAATTCTTTTCTAGCTCTCCACAGCATCCTGAACAAAGATGTGCTTTAGCAGAAATTGTGAGTCGGTCTGGCAACGGTATAACTTGAACACAGGTATATGATTATATTTCCCCAGGGCTGGGCAGGAAAGCTCAGCAATCATTTTCAGGACTTTGCTCAGATACAAGTTCACCTTTCCTCAAATACAGTGTAAAAGTAACAAAGAATCCACTGATAATTTTGCATACAAGTATCCTGTTTCCTTAAACCATGAAAGGACTAAAATTAAGTGTATGACAAATTAAACTCTGTCTCGAGGGAGGCAGAAACCTCTAGTGTGCATCCTGCACAGTCTGTCCATCTAATTTTTTTTTCTTTAAATTTAGTCATTACCATATTTCGTTAATAACAGACCTCTTGTGGTTTGGGTTTTAGGACTGTTAAAAGGCTGGCAGCAGGCAGTAGTTAAGTCATTTGTATAGAAGAGTGCTGATAAATGATGTTGGACTTCCTATATCAATTTAATCAGCATAGCCTTTAAAGTTCAATGCTTAGTGTCATTATGATAATAAAAGTTGAAATTATATATAAAGTCAGATTAAAATATTTTACGCAGCTTTCTATTATATGCTCTCTATAATATGCACCCTGTAATATGCCAGTCTGGGCCTGCCTCGGTCATTCTTTGAATTCTCATGAGCAATATGGCAAAATAAGCAACAGAAATTGTAAACTCTACCCTGTCTTCTCCAGATTAAAGAAGACAAAAACTTAATTGCTACTTCTGATCTGACTAATGCTCTCCCTATTCCAGTGCAGTATTTCAGGTAGCAGCCAGAAACATATGCTTTAAGAAACGACACAGAGAAGTAAGAAAGAATGACTTGTGCAGGGGAGATATCTCATTTTATTCTACTATTATTTTAAGATTGGGCAATAACTTGAAGCAGGAAGGCTTATATTTTGTTTTTAAGATGCTTAGTAATACAGCTAGGCACTTGCATTTCCTGAATAAACAGCTCATCGTTTTCTGTACTCCTCCAGCCTTTTGGCTTCAGTAATAATGTCTGATGATGATTTTCTCTGGTGAAAGGGGTGAAAGATTCCCTTTTAACTTAACTTTAGGTGGTCATCTTACTGTTTCCCTTCAGACTGTTATGTTTTATTGGGTGAAAAGATGACTAAGTGTGGCTGGGTTCCCTTCCTTGGACCATTCACTACTTTGTGCGTCGCTAACACATCTGTGGTTTTTTCCCCAGCATTGGAGAGCTGACACATTTTCATTAGCATGAGGCAGAAGGCTTACACAGCAGAAAAAAAGAAAGGTATCTTCCCTGACAGCCACGGTTCTCCTGCTCCTCTTTTCCTAGGAGTTCAAGCCACTCAATGACATGTGCTCAGATGTGGCTTCTGGGTTCTATGTGCCCTGAGGAGGAAGATGACTGAAACGTTGCCATGAGATCTGTAAAGAAGCTTGGGCAGACAGGGGGGACACCTCGTTCCTTCTCACGTTGTTTGCCTGCTCTCCTCAGCAGTCAGACAGCTGTAAAACTTCTATTGCTAAAAGTACTTCCTTCTTTCCTCTTTAATCAAAATTCAGGGAAAAAAATATATTTTGCTCAATCGGCAGAGAGAGAACAGGTAGAAAAATCTGCCTATACAGGGCATAAACTTTAACTCATCATCAAAACAAAAGTTTGGGAAAGGTGCCTCAGCACAAATCTACCCTGAACTATTCAGTTAAACTTTACTTTTTTTCCCCCTTATCGTAGGTTCTTTTGCCCTCTTGATGAAGATAAGTGTTCTTGCTTCTATGCTAGAAGAAAAAAAGCAAGAAAAATGCAAAAAGCATGCCAAGTGGGAAGTTGAAGGTAGATGGAAAGAATTAAGGTTGTTGACTTACCTTAATTATATAATTTCCATACGTTCTTACTTTCCCTAACAGTGATACTGACTTCAAATATCCAAGTATTCTAAAATATTTACAGACTTCAGTTGTTAGTTTACTTTCAAGGAGCAAAATAGTTTAAAACTGGGGTTTTGTTTCTATAGGAAACAAACACCTAGAGTCATAAACATACCTTGAGTTTTTCGAAAGGGGTGGAGGGTATGTGGGTTTGTTTGAAACTTTTTCAGTTTTATTAAAACCATTTAGGAATCCTTGAGAGCAAAATTAATGTCACTGGTGACTTGCTCCAATAGTATGTCTGTAGAGGGCAACAAACTAAATCCTGCCAGTTTTGTGGGTTTTAAAAAATATGTTAGAATTGTGTGTACCAGTTCAAAACCTGGCCGAGGTTTAGGAATCTTGGTCAGCAACACCCTGAAGTGGCTCACTCTCCAAAGTCCTCAGAGAAATCTGCTGTTATTTGCTGCTCTGTCACAACCGTTTTTGTCCAGAAACATCATCTCCTCTTGTGTCTCGTAGCTCATATCGTATCAGGTATAGAGTAAGCTACAGAGACGTTTTTGGTAACTAGCTGCCTGTGTCAATCCCAGTATTATAATTCACTAATACAGATTACAGAAAACTGGGGGGTTAACCCAGAATGACTGTGTTTTCACTAAATCTATTCTTTCCTTATTTTCTATATCATAAAAACAAAGCTTATCTTTGCAGTTTTCTGTTTTTCTCTCCTTATCGAAAAGTATGGGGGATTTATACGCAAGTATTACTGGGATGTTCACTGTCATTAAACCATCCCTCTGGAACTGTAAAGGGCCCCCGACGGGGAGCACAGGCAGTGACTTAGTGCTCCACCAACGCTGAGATTTAAGGAGCGTGCTTAAGTGGATCTCTCTTGAGTTCAGTGAGGCTGAAAACAGACCCAGAATTAACAGTGTGTGTACCTCTTTCACCGCATACACGGCAGCCAGATGGTAACATGCACAGATTCAGCTATAAATTGAACCCTCAATAGAAGTAAATCTAGGGATTTTTTCTTACTTTTTCCTATAAGTATAAGGATCTATCTTCACTGCATTAGAAAGTCTTGGGAGATCTGTAGTAGAATGTTTATAGAGGGGACCCTGTGGACTTCAATAGAAACATTGGTGTATTTTTAACACAGTGTATCGAGTTAAAGTAAGTTTAATATTTTCTCTTCTATCAGCAACCTGGTCTAGTGGAAGGTGTCCCTGCCCGTGTCAGAGGGATGGGAACTAGGTGATTTTTAACATCCCATCCAACTTAAACCATTCTATGATTCTATGGTTTTAAACTCCTTTATCAGAGCAATTTTATTGCAACACTTGACGGTAAACTGGAGGAAGGCAGTGGCGACTTAAGCCATTGTAACTTCTGAAAATTCTTTTAGTATTTACAGGGATTTATGTAAGTTGCTGGCTTGAGCATTTCTGTGTATCCTTGAGTTAGGAATCAGCAAAAGATCTTTGTTACTGGCTTGCTCTTAGGAGCTACTGGAACTAATTTTATTTTAGACAAGCTGGGATAAATATCATGCAGTTGCACTTCTGTGAAAGGGATGAAATTATAGTGGTACTCATTTTCTCATCGCCTGTTAATGCAGTGGTTCCTGACACCTTCCATCCCCTGCATTTTATCTCCACGGGTCACCACAGTTCACTGCTCATCTCTGGAACAAATGATGGTGAAAAGGCGACAACTCACTCATTGGTGGCAGAGGTCTGAAATTTTAGTGCGTTATGTAGTTTCTAAACGCTGGGCGCTGTCTGTGGAAGACACGGGGTTGCTTCCTTGCATCCTAAATGCTGCATGTTCCCTCTAGCAGAGCTGCCTCACATCACACGTAAGCTGCTGGCTCTTTATCATGGTACAGATGGAAGCAGCAGCAGCAGTGGCTGGCGGTGCGGGCCCTAGTCTCAGCACGTCCTGCCTTTCTCCCTCATGCCTGCCTGCACCTTCTCTCACACAGTTGTTGCTGTTTAAAGTACCTTCTACTCCAATCTGAAATTGTGTTTTGCAAGCCCAGAGCAGGAAATCCAAGTAATCCTCCGATATTTGGACTAGCTATCTCCTCCATAATATTTCCTGTTTTCCCCTTTTCATTATACGTTTCATTAACTCCACAAAGCAGAGTTATTTTCCTCCTTGGCATTGATGAGAAGGTGGATGTATTCCATCTGGTTGCCAGAGAAGCAAGATTTGGGGAATTTTTAAATGATTGCTTGATTTCTGTATCAGGGTAAGAGAAATACTGGGCATTTCTAGGATTTTCTGCAGGATCTTTGTCCAGTCTCTCGTTAGGGCACTCTGGGCACCATCCTGCAGGGGCTGAGGCCAGGTGCAGAACTGGGGGCTGATAATGGGGTCCATCAACAGCCCTCAACATGGCAGGTGATGAACCAGGGCCAAGGGCCATCCAGGGGCCACATCCTGGAGCAAAAGAGGATAAGACCAGAGACACAACTAGAGAGAAGCTACAACATGCATTCAAGGGTCCCATCCAGGAAGCATGGCTGGAGACTAGCACTCCTGTGGTGCCACTGGGGCAGGGACTGATGACCCCAGACTGAGCTGAAATGGGGTCCTGGGACAGGGGCAGGGGTGTGGGGAGGCCCAAGGTGGGGCTGGCAGGGCCAGTAAGGCCTGTTGGTGCCCTTGGTGCTCCTCTCACAGAATCACAGGGTTGGAAGGGACCTTAGTAGATCATCTAGTCCAACCCCCTGCCAGAGCAGGGTCACCCAGAGCAGGTTACACAGGAACGCGTCCAGGCGGGTTTTGAATGTCTCCAGAGACGGAGACTCCACCACCTCCCTGGGCAGCCTGTGCCAGGGCTCTGCCACCCTCAAGGTAAAGAAGTTCCTCCTCATGTTTAGGTGGAACTTCCTATGCTCAAGTTTGTGCCCATTACCTCTTGTCCTGTCACTGGGCACTACCGAAAAGAGCCTGGCCCCATCCTCCTGACACCCACCCTTCAAGTATTTTTAAGTGTTGATTAGGTCCCCCCTCAGACGCCTCTTTTCCAGGCTAAAGAGACCCAATTCCCTTAGTCTTTCTTCATAGGAGAGGTGTTCCAGTCCCCTAATCATCTTGGTAGCCCTTTGCTGCACCCTCTCCAGCAGTTCCCTGTCCTTCTTGAGCTGTCAGGACCCAGTGGTCATAGTTCTGACTGATAGTGCAAAATCTTGTATTTTATTCTTACCATTGAACACCACCTTGATGCATGTTCATGAACATGTTTCTGTTTCTCCATCCATAAAAGCAGAATGACATTTCTCATTGGGAAGGTGTAAGGCTTAGTTGCTTGCTGAAACTTTGCATAATGGGTACGCTTCCTAAGCATTGTTAATTAGTTGTTACATTATTTGTTGCTGAAGGAATGTAAAACACCTTGAAGGAAATCTTGGCGTTATTGAGAGAGCAGAAAAATCTCCTTTGCTTTTCCTAGAGCAGAGATTTCAACTCTCATGCCAACTGCATATATCAACAGGAATCACTTTATACTCTTGTCCTTGATTATATGTCCTTGGAAGATGCTACGTCAGTAAGTTTTTAGGCATATTAAATTTATGCATTAAAGCATTTTTCAAAATCCAATGGTCACATCACTTTCAAAACAAAAGAAAAACCCTAACAAATACAATACACCCAACTGTGCACACATTTCTTCTTGGAGAAGGAGGGTGAGCAAATAAACACAGTGTATTTCACTTGCACTGCTGACAGCACAGTTGGAAGGGGCTCAGAGATCGTTATGAGGATCTCAAGAGAACAACCTGATAGAACAGAAAAGTGATGCACTAAAGAGCATTAGAGAGATTCCTACTGACCGCAGCAGACTTCAGACCAGGCAAACACAATCTGTGTCTTACACAGAGACTTAAAGGCAATGCTGACAAACACGTAATCTGAATCTGGACATGTCCATATGGAGAAATTAGAGTGCCCAGGTCAATATTTTATGAATCTTCCTGACTATATCTGTACAAAAGATTAAACTTTTATGCCTCTAAAATAGCAACACTGTATACGCTTATAGTTTCTGATTGCTTGGTTATTTTGAGTACTCTTCTGAAGTAACATGTTTATTACTGGCATATGTCCTCCAGCTTCCTCAAAAGGAAGATCAGGAAAGAACTGGATTGCAATATAAAGCTATACATCATGTTAAAAATTAGTAGGATATACAGAATGTAACTTTGAATCTTGACAGTCATCTGATCTGTCTTCAAACCAAGACAAGACCATCTATGGCTACAGCATTCCCAACACAAAGCTATTTAACTATTCTATGAAAAAATGCAGTAATGAAGATCTCTAACCCCCTCCAGGCAATCTCTTCTGCCATCTGATTGTTCTTATTGTTCAGCAAGCTGCCTAACCTAAATTTCCTTTTGCTGTAATTTAAATCTGTTACTTTATTCACCTCCCATCTGATCTGGAGAAAAGTCTGTTTCCTCCTTTTCCTTGCCTTTCTGCACATAAAAGACTGAGAGCATCTCCCTCCACTTTCTCCTTGCTAAGCAACCCCATTTTTTTCCCTGTCAGCAAGAGTTTCTAGATGGCTGATCACACTCTGTTCTGTTGCAGGATCTTCCTCAGGGTTTTTCTTGGTATGTTTAGAAGAACTTTGACCTGAGCCCTTTCTGCAGAGGCGCTGGGCACGGCAAATGGGAAGATAACTTGTGCATCTAATATCCAGGTTTCAGCAGTACTGGCCACCACCATGTAGCCACAAAGATAAGCTCATAGGGTGGCACTGGGTCATGTTCAAATTATTGACTGTCATACCCAGACTACTTTCTGAGGTATTGTTACAGTTATTTCTCCTCTTGTTCTTCTGCAGTTTGTCACAAAAGTGATGCTCTATGCTTGCTGGTACTGAATTGTGCTCTGTTGTCTAAATTCTGCCATAACTGGTCAAAATCTTTTTTAATCTTATCTCCTAAAGTGCTTACAGCTTGGCATTGTCTGAAAATTGAAGAAAGATACAAGTCACAAGTGACTTAAAAGACCAAATTTTTCAATGATATTGGAAAGCCCCGATCAACTTATCTTCTGTGCTGGCTGTGAATCCTTGACAACTATTCTTTCATTACAAATGCTCAGCCGGCCGTGCACTCACCTTCCTGCACTTCCAACCAAACCTGGTTTTCCTAGGTCATTTATGAGAACCTCATAATGTCAAAAGGCTTGCTTAGATGCAAAGACATGATATCTACTGCTTTTTCCCTGTCCACAAGGCCTCTTTGCCTGTCAGAGAAGGAAAATAAGATGAATTAATTATGGATTGTCCTTGACAAGCCCACGGTGATTGTAGATTACGATCATACAAATTTGAAGTGCTGATGGGGAGACTGCTTGATTGCCTGTTCTTGGGTTTATTTTGTTCTTAAACCTCACGGTCTAGCTAGAAATTCTTTACATGGCCTTCCTGCTTTCAAACGACAAAACCATGCTTGCTCTTTCCCCATCCCCTGAACTCAATCTATTCTCAACAGTTCTTCAAAGGTCATTGCTAACAGATCTGGTATCAGCTAAATTTGATGGAATTTGCCTATCAAAAAGCATTTATCTTACACAAGAAATTCTCTAGCCTGTTAGATCTTATAATAGCCTTTGTTCCTACACCTTTTTGTTGCTGTTAGTAACCTGTGATCAGTAACCTGTGACTTCAAAGTGAGAGGCAAAGCAATAAAAATCCATCTTTCCCAGTGTACTCTATTATCAGGTTTCTTCTCTCCGTTCTCCTGTTTATCAGTTATCTTCCTAGTTTTGTAGAATAATCTTTTAGCCAGGCTGCATTATTTCATGCAGAGCAATCTTCTTTTCTGCAATTAGCCCTCTTTACTTCAGAGTGATATGAGCATTTTGTTCAGATTTGTTTCAAAATACAGCTCTTGGCTACCTCTGTGTTCCTCTCATAGCTAATACTTGACAACCCACTTCTACTGAAGCACTTGATCCTATATTCTTGCGTTCTGTTCACTCATTGCATTTCATAGCCAAGATCTCAGTGTTTGTGGATGTCTCTCTGTGCCATATGACACAGGAATGTGCACATCAGACGTTGGGCTCATGTTGCCACCCACTCCAGTGCCCCCAAAGACCTCCTCGTTTAACAGTTCGTGTGAATCAGCTCATCACTCACGGCCTCTTAAAATTCAGCTTCTTCCATCAAATCAGCCCCTCTTTGATCATCTAGTGATTTCACAGGGCCTGTCCCCAATTCTAGCTCTGCTACGCTAATAGTCCTCAACTACAGCACTCATTTGTAATAATCTCAAAATGATTTGGTTTAATTGATTTTATTTTTTGCAACAGAACAAACTGCAGTGGATGTGCCACCATGGTTTATAATCCCAAGGAGCAGTGGTAACTTTTCTGATGGTGTGGGAGAGAGTTAGAACGAAAAGGGGTAATCTACATTTTGTTCCATTTTCCTGTTGTCACTTGGGGAAGAAATAGGTGCTGTTTACACAAATCCAGAGAAATTAATTGCAGTGTTAGTTAAATACTGCAGTTATACAGTTGGAAAACAACCTCTGCCATAGTTGGCATGGACTGTGGTGTGTATATTATTGTACCCAGAGGATTTTCATGGTTACTTTCACAGCCTTACCCTTTTCCCTTTTTCCTCTCTGCAGATTATTAATTCAGTGGTACTGCTGATTCTCCTGAGTGCCCTCACCGATCCTGACCAGTACCACCTAACCAGTGCTGAACTGGGAGGTGAATTTGAATTTATGGATGATGCCAGTAAGTACAAACTGCCTAAAAACTAGCACTCTTTGCTCCGGTGTTTATGTAACTCTCCTATCATTTCACTGATTACTCTCCCTTAATTATTGCTTCACCTTGCTATCTTACAGATGCATCTTTATTAGTAACAAGTATTAGTAATGTTATTAATATATATTAGTAACATTTTTATTAGTAAACCATCTGCTCTGCTGTGTCCTGGCTTGGCAGGGGCAGCGCCAAGCCTTGACATGGAGATGCCATCCCTCAGCATGATGCTGAAAGCTCAGCATGATGCTGAAAGATTTTTCAAGGCACAGGGAGATGCGGAGTCTCTGCACCTCCCAGCACCACATCCCGAAGTGCCGGCACATGCATAAGAACCCGTAATGCTATTTATGTGACTAGCTGAGTGTGTTCATTCATGTTGTACACATTTACACACCCCCTCACATGCACATGGCATGACTTGCACAAACCTGTTGTGATAGATGGAAGTATAAATATTAGCTGTACAGTCATAAGCGAATTAGCGATAACACAGGGCTGCTACCTTCTCTCAGCAAAGGACACCATAGAAAATCTTCAATACAATTTCAGGGAAGGGTCAGCCAGGCCATTTGTGTCTCCTGCAAAAACCTCCTGTCCTTTGCAAATGTTTCTTTCTTCCATGATTGTTTCAAATTATTTGGTGGTGTTTGGTTTGTTAATTTGCTTCAACCAGTTAATTCGTATCTATAAAAGTTTTTGCTCAGTGTGATTTTGATAAAAATGTCTATTTTCATTTCTGCTGGCAAGATGGTTGCATTCAACATTTCTCACAGTAACCTGAAACAAGGTCTCCTGCTAGTTACACCGGTGTCTTGCTGCTCAGAATCACACCCATCCACAGCAAAAGGCTCAGAGTCATTTCCTCATTCCTGCTGAAGTCAATAAAAATATCATTAAGAAAAGGAATAGCCCCACACATGAGAAAAATTATTGCACCCATGGTGTGTCAGAGCTGCTGGGTATCAGTTAAGGGATGCTTATTTCTACAAGCTCTTTAGTGCAGATATGCCTTGAGGGTTTACATTCAATTAATAATAAGGGGCAATTGCTACTTTATTGTGTCTTCGTTGAAAAACCACCTACACCTTACCACTGAAAATCTTTTTATATAACTGGATTTAAGAAAGTAAGGACCGTAGTAGATACAGATGGGCTTCTGGCTGATTCTGACATATTAAAACTGACTGCCTTGTCCTAATTCTCAGAGATTAACCTTGGTAATAACTGTCTGTCAGTGTGGTTTTATATAGCCGACATCAGAGGCCTGCCAGTGCCTAAGGCTTTAAAATAGTAATTCTGTTTTGTAATGCAATAGCTGTCAGATCCAAGTACATTGGGGATTTCCATCTACACTTGAAAATTGTATTTGCTGTATTTTTTTAATCAAGGCTTCTGAAGTGAACCCTGCAAGACTGTAAAAGGATGGCTTGTGGGCCAAGCAACCTCATTTCCATTTGGTAAAGGGAACATTTCACAGGCAGTTAAATTACGAATGAACATTTGAATTAATGTCTCCTTTTATTCTTTGACTCCCTCTGGTTTAATACCTTACTGAGTAAAGGCAGCTCAGTCAAGCTACTGGCTTTTATAGTTACTGGAAATAGCTGGCAGGAGATTTTTTTTTTCCCTTCTTTTCTTTAAGTATGACTATATTTGTTCAAATCTGAGGAAATGTTTTCTTACGAGATAAAATATCAGACAAACCTCCACATGTTCTTCTCTTGTCCTACTTCTATTTATCTTTTTTGAAGAACTATTTCCCAGATTATCTACATGTGCTGAAATTCCTAGATGTGAAACCATGTGTATGAAATACAGGAAGATACATTAATTTTTACCCTAATTAGGGTCCCAGAGCTTTTATCTATATGTGCTTGTGTTGATCAATAATAATGATGGTCATACTAGTAGCCATTATTACTTATTTTGATGCTCCTATCAATAGCAAAAAATAAAAAAAAAATGCAGACAGAGTTTGCATGTAATATTATCACTCCTTTTCCTTCCCTCCTCAAATAGGCTTTTTCATAAAAGAGCTGAAAATATCAGCTGGAAATAAATTTATCATCTGAGTCACACTAGTGGGTTTATGGCTAGCCTGAAGTTGACAAATTTCCCTTGACTTCCAAGAAACCATGATTCCCCCAATATTAGTATTGGTATTTATTTCTGGCCTGATTTATGGAGAATTTTCAATTTTCTGTTCCAGCAGCGGTAAAAATTCCTGCCACCTGCAAAGCCAGAGCCAGCCTAGTGCAAACTGTTTGAAAATGCCAGTGCAGCATCAGTACTTCTGTGAATGGCTGCTCAGCCTGTTTGATTAAACAGAGAAAGGATTTACCTGAGCACTTAGAAAAATCTGTAGGCTATAGCTTCTTCCTTCTATTCTAGAAAAGGAAACAAGGAGGGGGAAAAGTCTGCCAAGACTTGCCATGCTGCAGACGGAGGTACTGGAAGACACCAGCGTGTGTGGTTTGGCTGGCCTCTCCGAGACATACATCTGGGAGCCGGGGAAAACGCTGGGCTTCATCCTGTACTGGATACTCAGCTGAGCCCATTTAGTCTCATCTTTCTTTTTATTATTTCCTTAGGGCCCAAGGGAAGCTACACTAGGAAAAATTAGAAACGTGTGAGCTGCCCAATGTAATAGTGCTGCGGTTAAAAAACTAATAATCTCTAGGTAGGAGATGGAAAAGCCCTATAAATCATTTTGAGTTCATGGATTGTTTCACTTGAATCTCCTGCTCAGCTTCTCCAGATACACAGACCACAGTTCTGACAGCTCAACAGCCCAAACAAGCAGCAAGTGTTGCTTGATTTTACTTACTGCCTTCACAGTGTCACAGACGTGCGTGATACTTCATAAGCCATTTGATGAAATCCTATGCATGCCCTATAGAAACTGAGGGGAACTTTGACACTGATGTCAGCAACTCAGGCCAAAATCCACCCCTGTCCTTGCCCTTTGAGGGGCAGACGAGACAAGCAGAGGTCACAGGGCAGGGCAGGATAGTGTGATGGATGGTCTCTCTACCAAACATCACATGCATCCGGGGCTTAAAAAGACTAGTTCAAACAGAAAAATTTTAATAAAGAAACCTACAGACAGCAGGCTTGGCCTTCTGTTGGGGGGTAAGTGGAAGTGGTAGAGCAGGCACCCTTCCTGCCCCAATCCATCCACGCCACCCATGGAGCATGAGTCCCATGTCACAGGGAGGGGGTAAAAACTAGATCCCTGCTCCAGCATAGCATATTCAGGGCTGCACCTTCCCCTCTACCCTTATCCTCTGAAGTAAATGAGCTGGGCTCAAAGGTGCAGAAAACTCTTTCTCACTGGCCTCCTTTCTTTGCCGGAGAGAAAATGCCACCGCCACGAAGGCTGCGACCCAGGAGGCTGCACGGTGGCTGGCACCAGCGGCACCAAGCTTGCACAAGCAGCTTGGAGGAGAGAGCGAGGCAGTAATCCTTAGCTGGCAGTGAGGAGGCCAGGCTGCTGGATAAAAAAGGCTAGGAAGGTGGGCAAAACTGTCTGAGGATTGCAGGCTGCTGATCAGCAGCTTTCCGGCCCCTGCTGTCGGAGCTGAGAGCCAGTGATTAACTCCAGGCTGGGGCTGGTGATGAGCTGGAGGATTTGAGGTCTCCATTACTCCACACAGGTCCTGGCTCAGGGACTGGCCTCGCTGGCTGCTCCTCCCTGTCCCCATAGCACCCACCATCAGCCTCCTCTGCGAGAGGAGAGGGGAAGGCAAGGAAATGTTTGTGAGGTGGGGTCGAGGGAGCTCCAGCTGCAGAGCTTGCCAGGCACACAAGCACCTCATGGCAGGAGCTCTGCCCAGCCCCAGCATCTTCTCCCCAGTGCAGCAGGAAGGTAGGACCTCACTGCAAGGTATAACAGGAAAAAAACCCAACTGGTTTCTTTAAGCTCAAGCAGAAAATTCAAAAAACCATCTAGAACAATAGGCTGTATAATCACTGCAGTGGTCCAAGTATAGCCCTTCTAGCCGTGAATGCCACACAAAGTGCACCATGGCCGGAAAAAAATTCACACACCTCTGTTATCTTCTCGTTTAATGTGCTACATATCTAGTTTCATTCTGAATAATTGAAGTCGACACATCTCAAAAAACCCAATGAAGCCTTAAATGAGAAAGAACCAGCTTGAGCCAACTATGACTTGGCACAGCAGAACACAGCTAGAGAGACACTGGAGACAGGGAGTACGAGTGGGTCAGACCAGAACTTCAGTGTCAAGTTTATCAGAGTTTGCTAAGCTCTGGCTCTGAACCAGTACTGCCGTGGTCACCAGCAAAGTGGGGCCTATGACTGCTGCATCTGCTGCAAGTGACAACAACAGCAGCTTCCCCTTGGATACAGTGAGTAGGCGACTGGGACTAAGAACAGACAGAATAAATACATGAGCAGTGCCTTCAAATTGATAGTTAAAACAGAAATATAGATCCAAGAAACTCTCTTACAAGAGGTTCAGTTGTGGTTAAGGGTAACAGGCAGCCATTTCCACTTCTTTTCTTTCATTACCTCGATTGTGCCTGGTCTATTCAAAATCATTTTGATTTCACAGGATGTATGTGGGCAGCCAGAGTAAATGACCACACAATTAATAATATCTGAAGAGGCTACAGTACCTTTTATTAGTAAAGGTTTGTTTTATTGGTGCTTCTTCCTCTTGAGGGCAGAACTGAGATCACCTCTAACAGGCACGGCACAGCCTTACAGCTTAAAAAAAGCTGGAGACTGGTCATGGCAATGCTGCTCAGATCACAGAATCACAGAAGGGTAGGGGTGGGAAGGGCCCTCTGGAGATCATCTAGTCCACCCCCCCTGCCAGAGCAGGGCCACCTTAGAGCAGGTTGCACAGGAACGCGTCCAGGCAGGTTTTGAATGTCTCCAGAGACGGAGACTCCACCACCTCCCTGGGCAGCCTGTGCCAGTGCTCTGCCACCCTCAAGGTAAAGAAGTTCCTCCTCATGTTCAGGTGGAACTTCCTGTGCTTAAGTTTGTGCCCATTCCCTCTTTTCCTGTCACTGGGCACCACTGAAAAGCCTGGCCCCATCCTCCTGACACCCACCCTTCAAGTATTTGTAAGTGTTGATAAGGTCTCCCTTCAGCCGTCTTTTTTCCAGACCAAAAAGGACCGAAGTCCCTCCGCCTTTCTTCATAAGAGAGGTGTTCCAGTCCCCTAATCATCTTGGTAGCCCTTTGCTGCACCCTCTCCAGCAGTTCCCTGTCCTTCTTGAGCTGGGGAGCCCAGAACTGGACACAGTACTCCAGGTGGGGCCTCACCAAGGCAGAGTAGAGGGGGAGGATGACCTCCCTCGACCTGCTGGCCACACTCTTCTTGATGCACCCCAGGATGCCATTGGCCTTCTTGGCCACAAGGGCACAAGATGGCTGTGGTGGATGTTCAGATTCTATACACAGTCAAAGAGGAGAAGAGGGTGCCTCTGAAGTGCAATTTGGGATGAAGAGCAATTTGGGATGCACTGAGATGTCACCCCCTCCTGAATTATGAGCAGAGAGCCCAACTGCCTGCTGATGGCATTTCCAAGAGCCCACAAGCTGAGCTGCATGAAGCCACTGGGTAGGAAGAGTGAGCACAGGGGTGCAGCAAACCTCAGGGCTGAGTGCTGGTGCGTCTCCTGGCTGAGACCTGCTTATGCTGACAATAATACAAAGATGCAAGCACTTGCACTGTGAGTAAGGACGTCTGGACTCCAGGCCCTCATCAGACTATAGCGGTTTAAATGTGCTCCTCCAAGTGCCCAGGAAAGGAGACCCATCCACTAAATTAGGAAGTAGCTGGCAATAGGGCTTCTTCGATTGCATTTGAGTCCGTATGCTATCACAAGGACAAAATTTGTGGCCAAAAGAGAGGGCAAGAGACCTGAAATCTAGGACACAGACAGTGTCCTGGAAAAGGCGAGGGCTGAGTTCCTAAATGCTTAATCCTGCTGTTGGTAGGAACGGTACCCAAGGAGCCTGTAGCCCAACGTGCATAAGCACCCTCTGGCCATGCCCTCACCAGCCAGCAGCAGTCACTGCTTGC
The DNA here is from genome assembly GCA_013400135.1 of Rhinoptilus africanus. Classification (NCBI taxonomy): domain Eukaryota; kingdom Metazoa; phylum Chordata; class Aves; order Charadriiformes; family Glareolidae; genus Rhinoptilus; species Rhinoptilus africanus. The sequence continues at coordinate 53,249 of VXBO01013688.1, forward strand.
TCGTTTTTCCACCAGCTTCACAAGTATCAAGTTTCTCTCTGCATCAAGGCCCAGTAGAAATCTGGAGCAGTGCTGGCAGCAGCTCTGCTCTGGTGCAAGGTTTGTGTTCCCTCAGGTGGATGAGGATCAACGACTGGGTCCTTTGTCTTCTTCATGGATGATCATACTTGTAGAGTGGAAAAAATGACAGACAAGATTTAGTGTCTGTCCTTCCTTTTCAGCCATGACCAGGCTGAACGAGCATCGCTGGTAGGTGAGACCTGTCCTCAGGGACCTTTCAGGGACTTCGATGCAGGCTCCAGGGCACCTACTCAGAACCTCATCTTGATGTAGCCAGGGAGGTGGAGGGACTGTCCCATGCTGTGGGATGCTCTTCATCATGTGCTGGAGTTAGATGTTGTGGCAACTCTGTGATCAAATGAAGGCATCTTCACATTTTGAGTGCCTCCAAAGTCAAGCAGTGATGGAGAGTAAACAGTTTGAATACTGTCGTGTATTTGCGTGTCTCAAGTCCACAAATGTCTCATCAAGGCAGGTAGTTTAAAAGCACCTGGTGACAGCAGTGTGATCAGCAGGTACCTCACAGACACAGACAGAGGTGGGATGTCCTATATACTTCATGTCCTCTCTCTCTCCTTTGTGCACTGGCTTAGCCTCAGAAAAGTAGAATCATAGAATCAT